>KK116466.1:74604-154335 GCA_000611955.2 Stegodyphus mimosarum
AGGATCATTCAGTTGAAAGTTAAGAAAGAACCCGTTTTACAACTGCGAAAATAAATAAGTGCAATACTTCTAAAAATGAATTGAGGTAATTAATTCGGATGTTGTTAATTCACCGAATATTTTATGTAGGCATTATTTCTGTTAATACTTTCCTGGAATTCACGTATATCTGATTAGAAAACTTTACTTCAAAGTGCTGATTTCAAATGCATGAAGTATATTTATGATAGAAAATACATTACCTCATATTTAAAGAATTTTATGTTACAATTCATATTATCATAAATTATTACAATTTTGCATTTTTTAAAACACGTTTTTTACCTTTTGCGTTAAGTTTGGCATATTTTCTATCAATATGCTTGAAGCGAGAGACTTTCTCACTAGCAATGAAATCTGCCATGAAATCATTTCTTTTCCGTAAATTTAAAAAACGAACTACCCTGCAAAAAAAAAAAAAAAAAAAAAAACTAGCTATATGTTTGTAGAGACATTAGGTTATTATGAAAAAGGAGACATGAGAAATGAGCAAGGCCTTCGCCGGGAATCGAACCACGGACCTCTAGGTTACGCGGCGAGCATGCAGACCACTACACCACGAAGGCATGCGATGAAGGCGGGAGAAATACCTTATATACTCCCTTTTTAAAGGTTGGCTGGGGTTTTGGGGACCCAATCGCGGTGGTGGAGAATCATCATCCACCCCCTTTTTAGTTCGGGCGCCAGTGTAGAGTCATTAGGTTATTTGGATACAGGAGACATGAAAAATGAGCAACGCCCTCGCCGGGAATCGAACCACGGACGCGTCGAGCATGCAGACCGCTACACCACGAAGGAATGCGAAGAAGGCGGGAGAAATACCTTATATGTTATCGGCACAGCAACTGCGTATCTTTCCATATAATTTGCATATTGTATAAGGGAATCTATCACTTAGGCTTGGCTTATTTTATAAACTAAGCTTATAAAATAGGCCGAGCCTAAGTGATAAGCTATGTTATAAGCTAAGCTTTCACTTTATATACTCATGGTGTTGTCGTTGTGGTCAAAGGTTTGCCATCTATTTTTAATCTACTGCCTAATAATCTACCGAAATCAAGTTTTGCACAGGCAACGTTTGCGTATGTCAATAAAATGTGGTGAAGCGAATTTTAAAGATTTACAAAACAGTTGGTTTAATTCAGCTTTTATATTATGTCTTTAAATTTTTTTTTAATTTAATGTTGAAATGATTTTTTGCCCATGTTCTGACAAAATCGCTGGATTTGTTTCGATTATTTGATATAAAAGAATTGTTGGGTGTAAAAGAGTGATTATTCATTGGTAAAAAAAAAATATTTCTCAGTTGAATAATTTGGTCGATAACATGCCATTCAGAATAAAAAGGAAAAAAATAATTTGTCATACTGTTTCATTGGAACACGGTATTGAATTATTCATTTTACTAAATTCATCTACGATTTTAAATCACGAATAATAAAAGCGGGGCCACCTAAGTGGCGAAATCTAATAATCAAATTGCATTGTCAAAAGTATAAGTAATCTTTATAAATTTATAAAGGGCACCCCACGCTTTTATTTTTGGTGATATAAAATTGTAGATGAAAACAAATTTAAAGACAGTATTATTTGGTATCTCGTAAGAGAATCTTGCTTCCAAATAAGAGAATTTTTTAATATCTTAATTCCATTAAACTATATATTATTGTCTCCTTTTAGTTCATTATTTATTTTATAAATTTTAAATGAAAACTTTATTTATTTATTTCATTTTAACAGAATGTAGAGTCTCCTTAAGTTTATTCTAAATCTAAACTAGAATGTATCGCTCTTTCTAAATAAATTTCGAAATTGGAAAGGAAGAATCAAATAAGTTATATAAAAAAGAGCTATTAATAAATCTACACCAAATTCAATTAACATGGAGGAGCTAAAATTTTGAGAGCTAATTTTTTAAAAATTACTCGTACAATTTTTACAGTTTTGTGCATTTTGAATCGTAGAATCGAAATATGGAAAACAAATTGCCATGTTGTTTCAGACAAAGCCCGATTTTGTGTCAAAATACTTGTATTAGAACAATGCTATATATAAATCTAATACATGGCCTAAGTCGCGCTTTCGAGATATGAAAAACGCAAGTCGAATTTCGTGAATCGGTCCAGTAGAACGGGAGATATAGAACTGCCCCCTCCTTTTTTTCAGTGTACTTGCCTCAGATGATGAGTTAGAAGAAACGCCAAGTTAGCTACGGGAATTTAGAAATTTATTAAAAATAAAACTGTTAACTTTCAAATTTAAAGAAACCCAGGAAGTATCAAAAGAATTCTACGTTAGACAGAATCTAGATGAGCTAACTGAAGAAATAACAGCATTAATTTATTCTAAAATATGATATAGTTTCACATTACTATATGGGCTGTTTTCTGCCACTAAAATTTATTGTTGGAATTAACGTACTAAAGTTAATTTACGCTTTTTTACATTGACGTATGAAGCGGTATTAACTAAACTGGTCCAGAAAGCTCGGTCCTGCGGACATTAACTATTCGCTACTACTTTCCTTTAATTTCAACCAGAACTCCTACTGCTTTTTTGGCTTGCCACGTTTTCCAAAGTTCACTTCTGAGTATGAATAACGACGCAAATGTCTGAAGTTTATTACATCACACTTGACAGTTAAACATGCATTGAAATAGCATTGAAAGATGAAGCAAATTGCTTCGTTTACGGTTATTTCTGTAGTAATCACGCATATTGGTAACTGATTAAATGAACTTTCGCATTAGTCTGTCTCATTCTTTATCAAGATTGGAATGTAAACATATAAATTGAGATATGACTTCTCTTTCTTTTTCTACTTATTTTAGTTTATAATAAAATGAATTTATTAATGTCAAAAAAGTAAAAAAAAAGTGTAAAATTTTGAAGTTTTTTCAGAGAAGCTTTAAATGAACCATTTTTAGTAATTTTTTTGCGGAGAATTTTAACAGAAAAGAAAAAGATAAGTTATTAAGAATCAGGGTGGTAAGAAAAGAAATGTTTCAAAAAATACCTTTTTCCACATTAAAAATTACAGCATTTTTAATCTCGCAACTGAAATACCAATGTGGAAAATTAAGCGAAATATCAATGTTGTGATTTTCTTTTCCTAACTGGGGAAAAATAAATGTCATTGGAATAAAGCATTTTAAAAGGAATAGCCTATAATTTAGCACTTAAATATTCGCAGTGTATAAAGAATGCAAACTTTCAATTAAATATACCCGAATGGCTATAAATGAAAATATTCAGTCAGAAATGTCCAGTTTTAAAAGCTATGCAATAATTCTTGATACTAAAGCAGCTACAAACTTAGATCTTTTGAAGATAATTCATGAATACAGTTTTGTTCATTCCTATCTGAATTTGGAAGAAGTACTAAGAAAGCATTGATCTCTGTTACTAGCGGCGAAAGAAGCTTCAGCAAACTTAAAATAATAGAAAATTACGCAAGGTCTTCATTTTGTTAAGAAAACTTCCAAACATGGACATTCTCCCTATAGACCATGAATTAAATGATGCAGTAGATTGTTTCAATAGTCATATTGTTTCAATGTTATGTGTCATTTATGAAAAAGGAAATGTTTAACGTCTTTCGTTTTGAAATTGCAATTTATTATTAGCCCAAAAGCAACATTAGTTTCGAATGGGATATTAGTCTCGAAACGGCATATTGCGTCGCAACGCTTAAACGAGTTGTATCACTTTTTCAAATTGTTGCCATCAAATTTTATCACCCTGTATTACATTAAAGAAACTAAATAATGTTTCTCGTAATAATAATTCACGAATATAGTTTAGCTCAACAGTATCCAAATCTTGAAACAGCGTTGATAATATTGTTAAAAACGCATTTTGAAAAAACGACGGTACCTTTAGCCGTTGAATGCTGAATAACGTAGTCCTCCACCCGAACATGGGCACCTGAAAGCCCGAATTTTGAATTTCGAATTTGTTTTACTAGCTGTTTCAAATTTTGTAACACTTTAACGAATTTTTTATCTACAAACTCAGAGATTTCTAGACGAGCAGTGTACGGAATAAAACATTTTTGTCTCCAGCACGCGAGACTGTCTATGGGAAATTCTAAAAATATGTTGTTTTAAAATATTTTGTGATTTTACCGTTGAATCGATCTTACGTGGCGTAAGCTCCAAGAACGGGATATTGCATAAAATAAACACACAAAATGTTAATAATAAAAGGACTAAAAAGAAGTTTTTTAAAGCCATCTTCTGCGAGAAAAACTGAACATTGACATGATAAATTGAGAAAAGACTGAAAAAACAGAAAAATATATGCCAACACTTAACCCTGCATCGGGAAACGTATACCGCTATGCTACTTTGAAGACTTTTGTAAGTTTGCTCTTGAATTGTATATGGCATAAGTATGAAGAAAACGGTGTTTAATAATAAAGCTAAAAAGATTTAAAAAAATTGCTTAGTAGGAATGAATGTAACGGCAGACTGGTAGACTACGAGCTCAGCGAGAGCGTAGAAAACCTTAACAAAATCTTTTCGGCGATCGTTAAAATCTGAAACCTTTCAGATCATTTTTTACATGTTTAAAATCTTTAAGAAAACATATAACAAAAGGTAATAGCTTTTTTTTTCAAGTAATTATAGTTTCGTGGATACAGGAAATATTGGAACAGTGACTATAAATTTAGATGAAACTTATCTAACATTCCTGCGTTTCATATTCATGAACTATTTTCAAAATTCTTCAGAAAATCTTTGAATTTAATGACATTTTTGCTTAACAAAACTTTTTAACCATCAATATGTAAGCATTTCAAAGCCTGTATCAATTCTATAACTCAAAATTCAAATTTAATGTCCTTTTTCGAATCACAACAAAATCTCAGATTTAATACAACAGCACGATAAATCTTTTATGAATTATTACACGTAAGATAATTAAAAAATTTATACAAATACTTTAATAATTTATTTAAATATCATATTTATTCACATCAGTTATAGTAATTTATTCACATCAGTAATTGACTAACTGAAAAAAAAATCAGTTCTTCAAATAAATTCATTTACACTTGATTAAAAATATATGTAATCGGTATTTCGAAAATAAGATCCTCAACACATGAAAGGAAAATTTAGTCTTCTACCGAACAAAATATTTCTTCTTCAAATATAAAGATAAGTTCCGAACCATAATACGATCCATTCCTCCGATGGCTGTCTAATCAATTTCGCCACCCTTCGTGGAGCATGAAAACATTTTCATTTTCATACTGACAATGCTCCAGGGTATAATTAAACTCAGCTATGCAAAGTAAAAAAGGAAATGGAATCCTATAAGGGAAAAATTGATTTATTCAAGACCGGCTTATGGACTTTCAAATACTCGCTAAGTTTCAAAAATCCAGTTAAAGCATTCGAGTCTGATTAACCTTACCAGTATAGGCATGAATGAATGAATTTGGAGCAGGAACTTGAGTACGTTCAAAAACCCGTTTAATTACATTTGCAGGTCTAGTAATTTCTTGTGAATTCTGTACCATTATTTTTATTAACGTGTTTTACATTTCAAAATGCATGCAATAGACGATGATTTCCTTAAATCAAATTCATCCGTTCTTATTTACTTCAGCGTTAAGAAAATTTTACAAGCGTTAAGAAAATTTTTGTTTTCTTTTTTGAAATTACCCTGACAGTACTTTTATCATCAGGACAGCATTTGTAATCAACTTCTAAACTTGTTGCTATTAATTTTTTACTCCTCATTTGCATAGTGTGTCTCTAACAAACTCATGTTTTAAGCTTGTAATGTAATCTAATGCTTAATAAAGTTGCTGAAACAGCAATTACCATTGGAACCATAAGAGATTGATAATAGTTACACTAATAAGCACTATAATGAGCACGTGAAATGTCATTTTTTACCCTTAGCGTAACTTTTTGACATTAAATTCAAATATGCAATCGGCAATTTTTTTATCCTCTACAATTTTTGTGCAGTTAAAATTTTCAAATATTACTTTTCTAGAATTTTTAGGTATTTTTTAATAACAAATAAATATAAAATAATATTTTAAAGGATTAAACAATAAAATTGGTGTATTTATATATATTTACATTCATTAATATTTCAAATAATAAATGTGCATTAATATATGGATAATGCTATTGTGAGGGTTTCTATTTATATTTCTGGCCTAATAATGAAACAGCAAATGTTTGTGATCGAAATTGGTTTTATTATTTGTAAGGTTTATCCTAAGTTTATTGACAGTTATTTTAAGTTTTGTATCTTTCCTATCTTATTCTAATTTCAGCTTACAATTTCCTGCCAGAACGTAAATTCACAAACGCATTAAATGCAAATGAGAAAGAGTACTATTTAAGTCGTGACTTCACCGACTTCGAAAGAGAGAGTCTGATTCCCTGACTAGCGCGCGTTTGCGTTTTGGCCATGTCTCTCTTAGCTATTGCTACGCTCGGCCATACCTTAGGCTCTTGCTTGGCTTCGCCGATTTAATTAATACTTAGAGGCCAACTAGTTAGATCTCTGATAGCTTCGGCTATACCTTTCAAATAGCTTAGTTAAGCTAGTTTTAGTTTAAATTATTATTATTTTAAGTTCAAGCCCGAATGGAGGCTTTGTGTAAAGTTCCAAGTAGGAACTGATTGCAAATATACTGAAAAATAAAGGGTTGTAAACTCTCTTTAAGTCTTACGTGTTCTGTTCACACACTTAAGCGATTTTTCGCGTGTTAGTGTTCGCGGGGTTCTAAGTTAGAATTTTAGAATTGAATGAGTCGAACCCCACATATTTTTCAAAATATTCTCCATGGAAATCAATACAATTTTGCATGCGTTTGAACCAATTTTTGAAGCACTTTTTTCATTCCGATTGAGGTAACTCCAAAATATGCGTTTTTAATGCATCAACCGCTTCTTCTGGTGTCGCAAGTCGCTGACCACGTAATTTATTTTTGATGTGTGGAAATAAAAAAGTCATTGGATGCCAAGTCAGGGCTGTACGGCGGATGACCCATCAATTCGATGTTTTCTCTCGTCAAAAATTTCTTTGTTTGAGCCGATGCGTGAGAGCTCGCGTTGTCATAATGAAAAATGATGCGCCTCTTCTTCTACTTCTTTCGAACGTGATCGGTAATACCGAAGAAACAGGCAAGCATTTGCTTTGATGTACTTCTTCCGCGAACAACTTTTGTTGGATTTAGCTCGTCTTGGAAGACCCACATAATCGACTGTTGTTTTTTTTCGGGCTCATATGCATAGATCCACGATTAGTCACCTGTGCGGATGGGATGTTACACACAGTCTTTGAAGCGCCTTGAACGTATTTTTCCAACATTTCCTTGCACCAATTCACACGAGCCTTCTTTTGAGCGTTTATTGGATTACGCGGGACCCAACGCAAACATTTTTTTTACTGCCAACCTTTCATATAATATCTTATTGATGCTTGTCATGCTAATGCCCAAATAGGCCTCAGTTTGACGGTATGTCACATGACGATTTTCCTTTATCAGTCCACGCACAGATTCCATATTTTCTGGCATAACAACCGATTTTGGACGACCTTCGCGGAGTTTGTCCTGGAGCGAATGTCGACCACGACTGAATTCGTAGTTCCATTTTTTGCAGTGCTGTAGGATAGTGCTTTATCGGTGTGTAAAGAATCAAGTTCATCGAAGCACTCTTGTCTTAATAATGCACATCGAACATTACGAAAAATAATCGCACGAAAATGTTTACGAGTCAATTCCATATTTTGCCCGAGATGAATTTTTGAATTTACTGTAAACAATACAAATCATGCTAAAATGAGGAAACGTTCTAAAGAAGTTATGGTTAAAAATATTGAACTTTCAATTGGAATCGCCTGCGGTCGCCTAGCAACACTTACTGTTGCCAAGGCCAGAAACAAAAATAGCAATCTTCATGACATTTATTCATATTTATATGAATAAATTTTAAATGATTGAACTATGAGTTAAAAATTTTTACTTCATTTAAAATACAAATAAAACGTTTTCAATCTATTTTAGAATAAGAATATATCAAGAAAGTAGGAACCGAGAAATAGTAGATGAGTATTCCAAAGCACGGTTAAATCATCCAAATAACTTCTGTTATGTATTTATGATCGCTATTTTCCTCTTATGGTTTCTCTTTGATTGAAAATGAAAAAAATAATAATAATAAATAAATAAAAAATAAAAATAAAAAAACTATAACATGCAGTTGAATTCATCAGCAAAAATAAAGGATTTGCAGGGGAATTTAATTTACTCTTTTCTTTCTCTATAAAATTTTAAATTTGCTTTCAAAGCCAATTTTTTCGCATTATCTTTTCAAATTAATTTAAGTAACTTACTATGAAAACCTTGTAGCGTTTGTGTCCTCTGGAATCATCCAAAGTGTCCAAACTCTTAATAGACGTTAAGCTAATTATTACTAAATAACAACTGAAACTTGAGAAAGGTGTAAACTATTTATTCAAAACTAAATAAGAACTGTTTATGCTCAGCCAAACACTTATGGCGAGCTAACTTAAGAATAGCCCCAAGAATAACAGCAAGCTTTTTCCCCCAATGGCGGGCACTGCAAAGGCCCGAAGCGGTAGTCACTTTGTTATGGAAGTACCTAATAGGTGGGCCACCGTTCCCACCGGAAGAGACAGACAATTTACACCCATCCCTTCTCTAGGATTCGAATCCAAGCCCTTGAGTACAGCAGTCAGAATCACTAACCACGTTCCTGTTTGGACGGCAAGTAACAGTAAGTTCAAATGCAAAATTTAAATTCAAATAAATTTGTAAGCAAAGGTTACTCAGATCAATAAATACGAAGCTGGCTCAAAAAAAAACGGCGTAGATGTTAAGTATAGGCAATTATAATGTAAGGCCGAAGACTACAAATCTTATCTATCAACTCTAGCAACCTACTAACGTAGTCTCGAGAAGCAGAATACGCTTTGTCTTACTATCTAAAGCTCATCTTAAATATATACAAACTGAATTTGATTTCTGGCGGGAAAACGGAGAGGAGAAGTGACAGTAAATATCAAAAACATAAAATAACTGGATAATTAACATAAAGGGGCCTTACAAACTTCAAGCGCTCTTAATTTCATGGAAGACGCAAATTTTCTAAAAGTAAAATGAAAACAATTGATAAGAGCTATTGACTGTAGTTAGGAATTTATTGCATTTCGAAATACTACTTTCTAATGCTAATTCTTCAGTTATATATCTAATAGACATTTACGAACAATGACACAGCATATTTATGGCGCAAATGAGAAATTTATGTGAATCTTCATGGTCACGTAGCTATTTATATTATTATGGTTTGCAGTCTAGATGTCTTAAATGCCACCGAATATATATTCTTGACAGAAAGTATCTTCTGAACAAGAAAGATGGCAAACAGAAAATATATTAGCTATATCTCGTTTTAAAAGACACCTCGAAAATACTTATCCTCTGAAGTGTCTGATGCATTGCTAAAGTTAAGTAGCGTTCCCATTTATATCATTCAAGCTACCGCAATAAAGATCTCTATTTTGATAAAATGCTCTAGTTAAATGTTCAGAAATGAGTAAAGTCTGATATTTCCTTTTCGTTTTAACATGAGAAATTAAAATGGAGGGGGGAGAAAATTTTGGAAAAATTTTTATGGTGGAATACTGAAAGAGATGAAGCTATTTTTAATAATATAGTAACCTATTTATTTCTGTAATAATATTGCCATGGTAGGAACTTGGTTCTTCGTACTCAAATAATTGAATGTTGTAATCATAAATGTGTATTACAGAGTAAACCAAAGAAACTTCCATAATTATGTTTCAGAAAGGATAACTAGTCGAGAATAAGCTTTTAAGAATCCAGATGCTACTTCCCGCTTTAGAGGCAATAAGTTGAATTAATTCCTTATCTCAGGACAGATGCTTTAGTGGAGAACCTTCGGCGGGAGTCATGCTTGTATTCATGTTAGACCTAAACAAAGCCATGAAAACCTCGTGTGGTGAATCTACCCACAAGGGAGTTGAGTCCGGTTCGGATTACAAAGAAGCGGCGTTAATCTTCCAACCACTAATGAACCACTTCCTCTAGTAAGTAACATTTTACTTCCTTCTGTCTTTTTAACAATTATTGTTATTTATTATGCGAGAGGTAGTTTTTCTTATTTTCTATATTTCTAGCAGTTTTATTTTACGTATATGTGTAATATTTTTATAAATTTTATAAATTATCATTTTTATTAATTCGTATAAAGGCAGTATCAGTATTTGCTTTTGAAATTATGATCTCAAATTAATGTTTAATAAATACTTTTCATTCAATAAAGAATTCTAAAATGTATTGAGCATTTAATAGAAACATATGTTCAAAAGTAATAACATATCATATACTTGTTATAAATGTATACTAGAAATTCAAAAGTCATTCGTAGACGAGGTTGCAAAAGAAATTGTATCGATCGTACTATTCCTTCAACGATTGTTTCAAATTCGTCCCCAGGATGTAGTGTGAAAGATACTCGCCTCGAACAGAATATTGAAAAATAGGATGTAGGTAAATCCGTAAAACATTTTTTTAATTTATAACAGATCAGCTGCGCCATAAATATCTAGTTTTATTACGCTGAAGCTCGGGTAAACTCATTAATTTTTACACAGTTCATAAAATCTCAATGTGCATATTTTTGTTCAAATTGCAGATAGTATATAAGCATGTAAACGTTAAAAAGATTTAATTAAACACTTTAACTAGTGCTACAGTTGATTCAAAATAGTGATGATTATCTTTTTAACAAGGCAGCTGCGCGGCTCGCTACTACAACATTTGCAAGAATATCTGAGGAGAAATTTGCCACAGAGGCAGAGATCATTTGCCAAAGAGATGCTCGATCAAAAGTATTTGTCAAGATGGATAGGATGAAAAGATGACGCGTTAATGCTGTGAAGCCATACTTGGTGATTTATTCCCATGTGACCATTTTCTGTGGGGATTTGTGTCTCTGCTTTCACTATTGTCCAGAATCTTCACTATTTCCTATGCAATGGTTCTAGTCGATCGGGATATTAGCACGCACATGAGAAGAAGCGGAATATTGCGTAGATGCCTATCGAATCATCAAAGGTGGATCATGTGCGAAATATATAAAAACGAAAGCGACGAATTTGCTTCGATTTCATAGCAATAAAATGGGGTATCGATCGCCTAACTTACTTGACAGAAAGTTTCAAAATGTTTCGTGGAATCATGAAATGCAATGCAGAGGCTGTTCGCACATTTTTTAGACGATTTTGGTAAGCGGTAATAGAAAATCGTTTGCTGAAAAAGAAGTAATTGCAGTTTTACTATGTTTTTAAAAGTCAAAATTATCGTCTGTGTCTTGAAAGTTTTGTTTTTATTCAAAATGGCGAATTTAACAAAGCAGTGGTTCGAAGGCTACATTGACGCTCTTTCCGAAGAGAAATATGCATACTCCGTTATCCAAAAACGATGTGAGAGTCATGGTTTTGCGATATCTAAAGCGTCGATAGGTAATATCATCAACAAGATAGGGAAACAAAACGTCAAATTGGAGCCTCAAGTGGGACAAAAGTTCCAAACAAGTATCCAAGGAAAAAACGGACATATTCGACTATTGCAAAGGTACGTTGTTTAATGTTAAAAGAAAATCCCCCTAGTCAAACGACAGTTGCAAGCAAAATCATTAAAATGCTCGGTGTCCACTGTAAACAAAATGATAAACGTTGATTTAAATCTTGAGAAAGCGAAAAAACGCAATGTGCATCGTCTTCTTCCAAAGCACATCGCTCGACGCATGACACGCTGCAGAATTCTATATGAGAAACACTTATCCGAAGAAAAATTTAAAACAATTGTCGCAATAGATGAAGCATGGGTGTATTTAAATGATTGTAACCAAAAAAGAGCCATTTATTAACATAAAAGGGGAGAAAAAAATTTAAGTACATGGTTCGAAGAATCGAAAGAAAGTTTTTCAAAGGGATTCGTCATTGTTGCTGGTTTTTCTTATAATGGCAAGTTAAAAATAAAGAGAGTGCAAAAAAGTGTCAAGATTAACTCCAAATACTATCAGGAATATATTTTATCGCCAATTTTTCTGAATGAAATACAATCGCTTTACCCACAGTGCCATCCATCTGTGAGACTCCATCGGGACAAAGCTAGCGGTCACACATCAAAATCCACTGTAAATTTCCTAAAAGAAATTGAACAAAAAACTGGTATCAAGGCCATACCCTTCACTGATATCCCTACTAAATCTCCCGATGTGTCACCTATGGATTTTTGTGCTTTCGGACTTTTAAAAACTGCATTATCCAAACGTTGTCCCAAAACCCTAACAGGACTCTGGAAAGCTGTTCGGGAGGAATGGGATAGAATACCTCTTCTGACACTTCAAAAGACATTATTATCCTGGAAATTGCGGTGTCGAAAGATAGTTCAGAATAAGGGATGTCAAATAGAACATTTAAAACACAAGAATTTTATGCAATTTAATTTTGTGAATACAATATACATCGTCTAAAAAATGTGCGAACAACTTCTGCATCTTAAACATTAATGCCTAAAATATTTATTGGGTGCCACTTTTAAAGTTTCCCTCAAGGATAGAAATCTATCTGCAAAGTTCTTCTTTGGATATTAATTTATTTAATAGGGAGTTGTAACTTTTACACGCACAAATTTAAATTATTTAGTTACTATATAGTTATAAATGAGAAAAAATATAATCTTAATTTAACAGTATTCAAATTAAGTGAAAGAAACAAAAAAAAACTAATAAATTTCTGAACAAATTTAGCAACACAATCCAAACATGCATAAGAGTCTCACCCTCTTTGGGAACATAAATTGAGTGAGAACTCTGGAAGCGAATTATCACTGTATCCTGGAATTTGCAACGGAGATTTAGGAAAGGTTATAAGGTATTTCTCCAGCCATCTCTGCATGCCTTTTTGGTGTAGTGGTCAGCACGCTCGGCGCGTATTCCAGAGGTCCTTGGTTCGAGTCTCGGCGAAGGCATTGCTCATTTTTCACATCTCCTGCTTCCAAATAACCTAATGACTCTACAGGATGTAAAAGACAAATTCATTAACTTAGATAAATTAACAGAAGCCACAGCTGTTGCTTACAGAACCAGCCAGCATTTATGGGTAAGAATTTAAACTATACTAAGTGAATTGTAATTTATCCCAAATGCTAGATAGAGAGAATGACTCAAAGTTGGCTCATACCTAAACTTGGCATGACAAGCCTAATGGCGAGAATAACGTAAAGCTGCAAATAAGCTGCTATCAAGAGATTCAACTAGTAATATTGCCTTCAGCACGCGGAACATGTTTTCATTCTACAATCTAAAACCTTTCGTTAAATACTAACTCTTTTCTACTTTATTTCAATACACGCGTACTAGAAATTAGCATTCTGGCAGGAAACCAGAAAACGGGAAACACAGTAAAGCTAATTAACATGAAAAACGGATTAGTAAAACTAAATATATCCTTATACATGATCCTTTCAAAAAAATCTTAAAAATTTTGTAGTCCATCTCTTAAAAGCGTGGAATGAAGCAATACGGAAATTTCTGGAAAGCCTTTTCTCTTCTGTTACCGTGTATAATAGATAGGATCCAACTACGGCTCCTTGGATTATTAAATGTGCATCATAACAAAATGGAGCAAAGTGTTTTTTAAAGGAAATAGTTAAAATTAGTAGTAGAAATCATATGATAGCTAGCTCTTTTCATATATTAGTAATTTAATCTTTTAAATTGTACCTTGTGTACAATAATTTCGAAACAATTACAAACTGGACACAGCGTGCTAATCTTTCAAGTCATAAAAATCAATTCCGCCTCGGTGACCTATTGTCGTGACGATAATATTTTTAGAATGGATAGTGACTATAGAGATAGCTAAAAAGACGAATTATTCGGCAAAAATTCTACATTCTTACTGAGCCTTGTGTCTTACTGAAGGTGGTTAATATGTGTATAATTATAAATTTCACTGGATGGAAATGAAAATTAATTTCAATGTCTAGCTCATAGTTAATTAATTAATTTAATAATTTAAGATTAGAAGAGTGACGTCCAATCGGGATAGTGGCTGGTGACTCTAACTGCCGTACCGAAGGACCCGGGTTTGAATCCTGGAGAAGTCAGGGATGTTTGTAAATGTATAGTGTCTGCGCAACATGGAGGGGGCGCTGTAAATATACCTAAACTCCTCTTGAGACGTTGGCGCTAAAGGGAAGAGGAGTGGGAGACCTTCGTTGTCCTCCAAAATTGGGGACGTAGCTGAGCAAAGTCCTACTTTCACCTCTGTGGCGCCCAAGGGCCTTGCCAACGGCAATTGCAATCTTGCCTCCTTTCCAAGATGAATTTCGTGGGCTTGCTCTGATACCGGACAAACGAGATTAGTCACAGCAGCAACAACAAGAATATTAGAGTTATTATTACAATAGTTATTAAGAGGCTAATCCTCAGGCAATTTAATGTGAAAAATTAAACTATCATTTTTACGGCAAAAACAGCTGGCAAATTGTCGTCTTATTTAAAAATAATTTTGGCACCTCAAATTAAATGTGTTTCCGCATCTCCTGCAATTTTCTGTTATCCCGACGCTTTCCAAAGCATCTAGAGCCTAAGAGCAAAGAAACTCTTTATTCTTAGCCTATACACATTCCTTTGGGTAGGGGACAAAATCGGCAGTTTCGCTTTTTTTTAATTTCCAAGATGTTCTTCATTCAAATGAAAACTTTTTATTCGTAAAAACAATTACTACTTCTTTCGTTTTCAATTTACTTTCATTAAAAACCAGTTATAGATTGAAGCCAGAGAATGGTTCAAACCAAAAAATGCTTATTTTTTACCTGAAAGAACAGTAATCAATACATCTCACTCGAGTTTATATTTCGTACATAACAGGAGTACAGAGAGAATGCAGTACAGAAGAAATAAGAATAACCTATTTATGCTTATAAATAAATGTTTACAAAATGCAAAAACATTTCTACGTACTTTATTTTTTTCTATACGAACGCTATTTCACTATCTATAAAATATTGCAATACACTGATTAATAGAATTTTCACATTTAGTCAATTATCTCTGGAATGGTTGGACAGATTTTAATAAAATTTGGTATGGACATTCAGGTATATTTGTGTGGACTATTGTTAGGTCCTACAAAGCTCTAGAAGGGATAAAGAGAAGAATTTTCTTTACATATCTGCAGAACTTAGGTCTGGTTATCTAGCAGCCCAGTACATTTTTGTTAAAGTCCTCGCTTTACAAAGAATCGTCCAAGAGATTAGCTCTATGTCTACTAACATTGTTGTCCATAAAAATGAAATGAGGCCCAACTTCCCTTCTGAAAACGTCGAAATAGGACTCAAAGTTCTCATATTTTGGCAAAAAGGTCTGCTGTTTTCCTCCTGTTTATTTCTACGCTCAGCAGGTCTCGTACAAATGTGATAGACTTGAACTAAGCATCAATGGGGTACCGTTCTCTTCACAGATGAATCTTAATTCAGCCTAACCATTGATTCTAAAATTCCCTTCATGTGGAGAAAACTTCAGACCTATCACCTGCCCTCCAACATTCGAGAAAGCAACCAGTAGGCGCGTACCTACCTGCGTGACTTTAAGAAAGGTCCTGTAACTGCTGGGAGATGTAGGAAAACGATCTTAGACCTTTATATTCATCTTTTCAAGAGTTCAGCTGGTGGGAGTTCAGTTTTTATGGACGGGCATATTCTTCCACGTAGGGCTAATCTGGTAGATGATTTTCTAGAAAATGAGGACATCAATCGGAGGAATTTGTCAGCCAGGTCTCCAGAACTGAACCCTAAACAGTATGTATGGAATCCTCTTGGGATGACAATTTTAACTTGTGTCTCCCCTTCTAAAAGGTAAAACCAGTACTGCTGCAGAAGTGGGAGCGACAGCCATAGAAAGTTATAAACTCTCTTATTTCTAGTACGAAGTCACTTTGAGAGAGCTGCATAATTTATACAGGACATCATACCCTTGGGTATAATCCTTTCCGTTCAGTTTTGCAATCTTTGCTTTAGACTTTCCTGCATCGATGAATCTTACACGCAATCGTGCAAGTATGTTATCACTGTCGTATGGTAGATACTTTTGTATTTTACCAATCTATGCCTGTACTATGTTTCAATAAAATTTGTCCATTTGTTGTGAAGATAATCAATCAAATATTAAAATTCTACTACTTTTGAGTACATTTAATTAAAAATTCTGTAAGATCTAGTTGTAACTCTTGAATATGCTTTCATTCTGGTAGGTGATTCCTACTGAAATGATGTTTGGTCACTACTTTCATGCAAAAAACAGCGTCGAAATTCGATGAGTCTTTTGAATTCATTCATAATTCAAAACAGAAAGAGTAACCCCTATACCGGCTGTCCAACCGGTATAGTGGTTAGCGTCGCTGACTGCCGTGCCGAAGGGCTCGGGTTCGAATCCCGGAGAAGGCATGGATGTTTGTAAATGTATAGTGTCGGTGCGGCATGGCGGCGCTTTAAATGCAACGAGCCGAATGTCCTCTCGTGTGGATTGGTGGGAGCGGTGAGTGGTGGGATACCCCTGGATTCCCCTCCCAGGTGCTCTCCCTCAAAATTGGGGGTGGAAAATAGAAGTCCAACCTCTGTTTTCAAGTCACTTATCTACAGCCATAACGCGTTTTTTGCAATTCCTTCCATTTCTTATTATTTTCGAATTATCTTGTTCAGAAATCGAACTGCCAATTACTACAATGCACTGATTCTAGTATGGATTATATTTCAAAGTTTAGAGTACAAGCTTCGTTCTCCTACTGGGTGGATATTCCTTCAGAAAACGGTTCACCTAACTTCCAGAATATAACACAATATATGTCTAACATAAATAATTTTAAATACTTCACATACAAAATCTCATTAATGAAAATCAGAACAGTGGTTGTATCACATCAACCAAAAATGCAGCAATAACAAAATAGCTAAAATATTCCGTAAACGATGCAGATTGAAGCATTTTAACTGAAGATATGATAATATTAATTTTGTTTACTAAACTGAATTATTTTTAATATTTAATCAATTATTTCATTATTAAATTAATCAGCATGAGTTCAAAAGAGAGCAATGAACTCGAATTGATAATTGGATCGGTAAGATGTCACCTAGTAGAGTCTGTGTTGCTTTGGAAGCATAACTAGTTCCAAACTCCTAACAAAGGTAAAACGATTATCGCTGTGTCTCAAATTAATTACAAAGTCTTGGTTTAAAATAAACCTTTTTAGTTAAATACAAAGTTTGAACATAAATGCACCTTCGTGTGCTAACAGAATCAGCCATCATTTGTGGCGATGTAACTAAAATAATAGTCAAATTCAAATTTAAAACGTAGACAGCAGTTAAAGACTGCATGATTTAATTTTAAACCTAAGCCGACTCAAAAACTCTAACCGGCATAACAATTCAAACGTCGGCAGCGATAACGGAAAGCCGAATATTTACAAACTTACCAGAGCTGGCAGGAACTACACAACGTGTTCGCGAGCGGCAGAATCACGCTCTAAAACGCCTCAGCTTAAATACTCTTTAACTCAATTTACATTCTGGTGAGAAAACTGAAAGAAGTTATAGCAAAAGCTCAATTTATAAATAATTGATTAATTTAAACAGTAAATCTTACAACCTGTTTACAAAAGACAATATTGACAGAATAATAAGATTTGCTGCATTTTTCAAAAACTTCTTTCTGTAATAAAGCAGCAAAAGTATCAAACATAGTGAACATTAATTATCATTTCTTATTTTATACATATCGATTAAGAAAGAAGCAGCGTTCAGCTTTACAATTCCCATCCTATAAAACGATAAAAATCGGCTAGAAACAGAAGAAATAAAGAAGCGGAATCTGATCGCTTTGAAAATGACGTAGTTAACCGAGGAAGGAGGTCTAGAGAGCTTGACTCCTAAAATTCTTCTAATTACTACAGTTACTTAAGCTTGGAAATGCAGTGACCTTTTACGGTTCGTGTTCCCTTTACCAGAGATTTGATAAAACTAATGATCAGCTACTATGGAAAACCTGATAAAATTAGTGAATAAAGGAATATTTCAGATAGAATCAGAAAATGGACCTAATAAGGTAATCACTAATTACTTGTACAGACTGCTTGAAAGCCACAGTTCTACAGCTGAGAAAGTAAATGCCCAACTGTGGAAAATAAGTATAAACAATTGTCTATGATATAAGAATAAAAGGAAAGAATTGTATAAAGTGTACAAAAGAAAATTCCTTATGGACAAATTATGTAGAGTAAGATATCTATTCTTCAAATTTTGAAGTCTTTGTGTATATGTAAACATTTTCATATATGTAGAGAGATTTTGTATGCATGTAAACACAGTTTGTATTATATGTATTATGAACGAGTATAATATGTTTGGAACGAGTTTGAAACATAATATGTTTGGAAACATAGTATGTATGAGAGGTGTTTGTCGTAATCCTACGGACCTTCGTTCCAAAATTTTAATTTCTGTGATCCTTGTAGAATTCACTATGTTTTTCTCAGAGCAGATGTCATAAAAAATAAGCAATGCTTTAACCGGCCCTCGAATAACGGATCTTGCAATGTAACCAAACATTCTACCAGTTACACCACGACGGCAAGCATGGAGGATGAAGATAATTCCTCATATCCTTTATATTAATTGTGGCCCGTGTTAGAAAGGCATATGTGACAGTTTGTCACCTAATTGCGCTATGCGTTCTGTGAAGCAGTTCAGATCTAAGAGTTTCCCAAAGAAATATTTTCGCATAAATGTTTTTGTTTCGCATTTATATCAAACATCCAAGCATTCCTTCTTAACACCTTCAGATAATTAAATGGATAACTGAGCAAAATATTTTACAGAATATATATATATATGTGAAATATAATACAGGTAGCTTACTTCATAGGGAATTAATAACAAATTCTAAAACGGAAAGAAATTTTACAAAATAATTTAAGAATGATCTCAGAACAAAATTAGTTTGATATGCATGCCACGAGTACTAAAATCATTCACTTTCCAAAAAACAACCGAAATTCAGAATTATATAATGAACAAAAGACTATGCATAAAAAAGGATTTGCTCCTAGGAATGCCATTTCTCTTTTTCTAATCCGTTGTTCTTAAATTCAAATAGATTTTAATATTCTTATCAAGCCAGCCTATACTGCATTGCAGAGTTCTATCAGCGCTGCTTTCCCTAAAGAAAGTCCTCGTGATTTTTAGCTTAATTTCAGTGTAAAGGTACTTTTTCTTTAATTCTTATTTCAAAATTCTTAAATAATCTTGAAATCCGGATTTCAATACGCGAAGTTTTCATGGCAGTTTTATTTCATTTATTAAATTGCTAGTTTTTTTTTTAAAAAAATAAAAGATTCAACGGAAGTTGAACAAAGATGGTCTCTCATATTAGAAATTAGAAGTAAATGAAATTATTTCTTAAAAGTTAATTTGTTTTTCTTATTTCTAACCTCTTCAATGGCTATTAATATGGGCTAGAAACTCGAAAGTTATCCTTTTTAAATATCATTTCCACTGCCCATATTATTAGCACTTGACTTTTTTTAATATGCTTGCATTACAAATTTCTTTTTAAATACGTTGAAAGTTATACGTAAGTATGAGCATGTTGAAAAATCCCGCAAACGATGTTTATACTGCCGTTAGAGGGCGCTTCTCTTCTTTCCGCGTTTGTTTTGTTAACAAAATGATTATTTTTCTAAAATGTTGAAGTATTGCTTCTGTTAGTTCTAAGTATGATAGCTCACTCTCATGAAGAAGTCTATATAAATATATATATTTTTTTAATATTCATGTTCAGAACGGAATATATAATACTGTAAAAGTGTTGCTAATTTTAGATTAAATATGTGCTGATACCTTTGGATTAAGGATTTTCAAGTAAAATTAATAATCTAGATAATTCAAGGTAAGATTTAAAACTCTCCTTTTGTTAAGAAATGAATCTATATTGCAAATCACTTCCGTTTTGATTGAACTGATGATTGAACAACTTATATATTGCAAATAACTTCTAACTCCTCTTCTTTATGTAATTAAAATCAGAAGAGAAATTTAAAAAATCAAGTTTATTTGATAGAATTGTTAAAAATTGATTTAAAAATGGAAATCTCAATGACTAAACGAACTACTTTTAGATACCTTACAACAGAATTAATTTTTTAAATCGAAGCTAAAATTTTGGAAAATGAAAAAGAAGAAGAAGAGTTGGAAGAAATTTCAGAACAGATAAATTTAAAATTTAAACATATAAAAGAAGTAGATTCTGAAATCAAATTACGGATGTTAGCGAAATCGAAAGTGAAGTTATTAAGTGTGATGAGTATCATGAAAAGTGTATTAATTATACATGTAAGTTGAAAGCTTTTGTTACTAATTGTAAACCAAGTATACAAAGAACATAACAACCTATTAACTTGTTAAAATTATGAAAACAATTCGTTAAATTACCATCGTTAACAATAAGAAGATTCGATAGCGATCCTGCCGTTTGCCAAAGATTCTGGGATCAGTTTGAATCTTTGATACATAGAAATGAAGATTTATCTGACGTAAATAAATTTAGTTATTTGCACTCATATTTAACTGGAGTTGCCGCAAATGCAATTGAAGGAATTGCGCTGACAAATAAATATTACTAAGCAGCAATAGAAACCTCAAAGTAAAGATCTGGACAAAAATTTGGTGGTTAATTCTTATTTGAATAAACTGTTGAATCTAACACCTGTCAGGAAATCAACAATATCTCTCTGCTTAGAGAATTGTTAGATACTTGTCAAAGGGAAATTCTCAGTTTAGAAGGATAAATTCAGGAACTTATGGTTTTCTATTATGTCCAATATTGATTAAATTAATACCCCAAGATATTTTTCTAGAGATCACTGAAACATGCGAATTAGATAAAGATTGGAAGGTCTCGAAATTGGTTAATATTCTAAAAACAGAAGTTGAAAGCAGAGAAAAAAACCCTTATTTTTGACACACAACAAATATTCAAATGAACATGAAACAAAATTTCAAACACCATTAGAAAAAACTAGTGGTCCAAATGCAAAGCTTCAAAACCGAAACACTTTCGTGAAAAGACTTCATAAAAGTACACCGTCAACAATGTCATTCAATATGACGCAGTCTACATGCATTTTCTATTCTGCACCACATGATTCATTTAAATGTAAAATGTCACAAGAGAATAAATTAGAAATTTCAAAGAATACTAAACGTTGTTTCAAAATGCATCGCATTAGTAAAATCTGTCGTTCTAATAAACTTGCTCGTTTCAAGTGCAAAAGCGAAAGTCATCATGGTTCCATTTGTCTAGATAATAACCGAAATAATGATACTCCAATAATTAATGAAACGAATAATACGGAGATTGAATGTAAAGAGTCATTGAATTTAAATTGTAATGCTAAGGATACTCAAGTTAGTGTAATGCAAGTATGACATGTTCCAAAAATGTTTATTTACAAACAGACGTAGTTGTTGCAAAATATTTAGCGCTTAAGTTAAAACCTATTCGCTTTAAAGCGGCAGAAAGAAGTACCCAGTCCTACAATTCGAAATCTAACTAATACGCAATATTCAATAAACTAACAAGAACTAATACGCAGTATTCAATTAAAATCAAAACTCTTGTTATCCCACTTAAGCAATAATTTTCCCTCCAAATAAAGAAGTGTTAGAATTCATGGCTAGTCATAAATTACAACTCGCTGACTCATGCTGCGGAGATAAATATTTGAATGTTGAAATCCTAAGAGGATCCGATATATTTTGGAAATTCATCTTAGATGAAAAAAATAAATAAACATTTAGGTGCATGGATGGGTAATTGCAGATTCTCATTTTGGAAAAGGCTTACTTACAAAATATTACCGTCATGAACAATGCGATAATTGAGTGGGAATTAGTCTCAATTGGTATTTTAGAAGAAAACGTCGAATTGTCTGTTAAAGATAAAATAAATAATTGATCAATTTGAAAACTCTTTATCCTTTTAGATACAAACTAAATTACTTTGGAAATCTAACCATGATGAATTAAAGAATAATTTTTATATTGCAAAGAGGTGAATTGATATTTTGAGAGAAAGATTAAACAAGGATGCAGAAATGCATAAGGAATATACAAAAATAATCGAAGACTAGCTTAGTTTTTGAAGTATATGAAAATAAAGATCTTGAATCAAGTTGTTATATGCCACATAGAAGTGCATTATTACTACTTATAAACCAGATAAAGATACCAGATAAAGAAACTAAATAAATCTGGAATAAAGACCAGATAAAGAAACTTCTCGAGTTAGAATTGTTTTCGATGCGTCATGTAAAAGGACAAAATTCTAAATCCTTAAATGATTTGTTACAGGCTGGACCTAATTTTAATTCCTAACATATTAGATGTCATTCTTAAATTTCGGGAACACAATATCGCTTTTTCCGCTGATGTTGAAAAAGCATATTGCCGAGGAAGGTCGTATATATTTAAAATTTCTTTGGTTTCAGAATGACAAAATTGAGTCATTCAAAATTATGAACATGACACGCTTACCATTTGGTATTACGATCAATCCATTTATTCTAGCTGCTACATGTTCCAACTATGAACATCTTTTAACTGATAACTCTCAAGCATAATAGTAATAAATAATAATAAATATTAGAATTCTCTGTTTTCTTAAGAATTTTAAGAATTATTTCGACAGAATGATACGAAGGTTTTTTTTACAAGAATCATTAATTCAACATTTTTTTATTCATATTAACTTATTTAACACTAATTATTTGGATACTGCGCTTAGAATATCGACCACGAAGCATTTTATCATAAATAAATCATTGGAAGACTAGTATTACTATTTCATCAAATAGATTTATATCGGAAAAGAACTGGTTCCAAAACGATCGCCCTTTTTCTCACTTATTTACAGTGCTCGACATTGAAAATGCAACACCAAGAAGGAGTGGTCAGAAATTTATGTAAATTTTAGAGTAGACGCACGTCACTGAGTTATGCGAATGATGTGAAATGCGCAGCTCTCCGGCGCACGTGAAGTAAAATATAAGGGAAGGTACGTGCAGAATGGGTAATATTCGTGTCTTTATTTCTGTCAGACGAATTATCGAAGAAAGTTGATTTTTGTCCCGGAGGCTACGTGTAATAGGAGAGAATGGCAGGCCGCCGTCAACGAAGGCACTTCAAGCAGATAGACGATTTTACGAGGGGTATGGTGATCGGACTGACAAGGGTGGGTTGGTCCTTACGTCAAATCGCAGCTGATACCCACATGGATGCGAACACGGTGCATCGGCTATGGCAAACATGGTTGGAACAAGGGAATGGGGGAAGAAGGAGGGTGCAGGTGCAGCTAGAGTGACGTCAGCACATGTGGATCGACACATCCGCCGACAATCTGTGGCGGTTCCTTAAGTCACTTTTACCGCGATTCTGCAGCATGTGCAAGATACCCTGGATGTTCCCGTGTCGACGAGAACCATTTCCCATCGATTGGTTGAACGTGGCCTGCACTCATGCCGTCCGTTAAGAAGACTGCCATTAAACCCACAGCATAGACGCCAACGTTTAGAATGGTGCCGGACTGGAACGATGTGGATGATAGAATGGCGAAACGTCGTGTTCTCAGGTAAGTCACGCTGCTGTTTACCCAGTGACAGCCGCCGTATACGTGTGTGGCGTCGACGTGGAGACAGATCTAATCCAGCAGTAACTGTGGAACGCCCCACCGCGCGACAACGTGGCATAATGATTTGGGGCGCTATTGCTTACTATTCCAGGTCACCTCTAGTTCGTATTCAGGGCACTATGACGGCCGAACGATACTTGGATAATTTACTGCGGCCGGTGGCAATCCCCTACCTTCAGAGGCTGCCTAATGCAATTTTTCAGCAAAAAAAAACGACGCATCTGCCAACATGCTCTGCAAGGTATACAGATGCTTCCCTGGCCACCGTACTCTCCTGACCTGTCACCAATCGAACACGTGTGGGATGTGATTGGACGCTGTTTGCAGACTCTGCCCCTGTCTTGTTCGCAAGACGAACTGTGGCAAATGGTTGAAAGAGAATGGAGAGCCATCCTTCAGGACACCACCCGCAGTCTTATTGACTCTATGCCTAGACGTGTTTCTTCGTGCATCGCTGTCCGCGGTGGCCCTACATCCTACTGAGCCGGCGCCGTTCTCGCTCTGTATTCTGACTATCATTTTGAAGTAAAGATCACTTATTACTGCTTGCTGTCTCTGTCTTTTTTCCAAATTTCATCACTTTCTGACGACTCCTTCTGTGTTGCATTTTCAATGTCGAGCAGTGTAGAAACCCCTTATTTTAATAGACCGTGAGAATAAGAGGAAATTTAAGTATCTTTGTTCTTAGGTTACATGCCATATAAAACTGAAAATCAGGAAACGCTGCATTGAGTCACGTAGATTTTATTTTATCAGAAGCGCTTTCAGCGTGATCGTTTTCTTCAGCTACAACTAAAAGCAAGACAAGGACCACACCAAAAAATCGGAAATCTTTCAGATCCTATATTACGCCGGAAAGGGCATTTTTGTTTCATTTACTCGCACGTGCATGTTTTGAGAGCATTTGGGCTCTCTTTGGGCTAAAAATATTTAAAAATGGCGTACCTTTCTGCTAGACAGTCTCGGATGCTGGAGATAAAAAAAAAAATGTTTTATGCAGTACGGTGTTGCCACTGCTGTCTTTCGAATCGTTGAGTTTTTTTAATAAAAAATTCATTAAAGTTTTACAAAATATGAAATAGATTATAAAGCAAATTCGAAATTCAAAATTCGGGCTTCCAGGTGCCCGTATTCGGGTACAGAACTACGTTATTTAAAATCTATAGCGTTGTATTTTCACATTGCGAAAAACATGCACACATTCATGCAGATTCTTCATTATTTAATTTCTTTACATATAATACAGGGCAATAATATTTGGTGGAAACACTTTGAAAAGTGATTCAAACACTTTTAGCTACTCGACGCAGGAGACTAAAAGCCCTTTTGGGCTAATGTCCCTTTGGGATAAAAATGGATGAAATTTCAAGAACATACTAGTAAAAATCTTTAAAATTTTCCGAAGCAGGAAACATGGATAATGAATTCTGCACTCAACGAGATTCAAACTGTAGACCTTCCGATGCTAGCCGAACGTATTTTCCAGTTACGTCACATGCGGTAGGGAGGGAGAACGTTCTATTTAGTAACGAATATTTAGTAACTAACTGCAGAGCTACCTAAAACAAGGGGAGGGGGAAGAAATATAATTTAAAAAATAAAGCTATAGGCTCCTTCTAATCATAATCATAGTACCTCGTATTAGAGGAAAATAATCCTTGTACTGGAAATCGAGATATGATCTGTAATCTGTAATCCTACTATATATTCTGTCCCTATTTTCGGATATCGCGAGTACATGTCGCCTTGATTTTATCACTGCAGAAGTTGCTATGGATTACTGGCTTTTCGCTTTCTCTTCAGTGGTCGCTAATAGTTAATTAGTTTATAACCGTCTTGGGAATAATGGTGAGTATAATAGCTGAGTTGTTAGTGATTTAAGTAAGACAAACTATGCCAAAGCTATTATAGTATGTTCCAAATCGCAAAACATATGTAACCAAATAATACATTTAAGTCAATCTATATTGAACCCATATGACTCAAACAAAACTTTGGAATCTTTGTTTCTATAGTTAATGTAATCATGATAAATAGAGCCAAGCACTGCAAAGCAAGTGGGACAAAGAGAGAAAATTATCACGGCAATACGCGGATGAAATGAATAACTGGGTTTTTCAATAGAACTTTTGTTTTTGAAATCATTTCTTTAATCAAACATTGTTCTAGGAAGGCTGTATATATCATCTGAATAACAGCTAGAAAGGGTAATCGACAACAAATAAAAAACGTTTTGGTCTACTGATAGAAACAGCTCCATCTTCCATTATCCAGTGAACTTAACAAACACACAAACCCATTGACAAACATGCTTTCTCTATAAATCCGAAAACATGAACTACTGAATTACTTTTGTTTTCCTAACTAAGCTTCCAAAAGTGATTAATCACAAAACTTTTAGTAAACGATTTAAAATTAAATTTCTGAGAACACAAGCAGACAGCTTTCAAATGGAATTAAAGTTTAATGATCGGTAGCTGACTTGAGGTAAAATAGTGATCGATTATATCTATTTGAAGAAGGTTACGCCCTCTTCATGAAATCTTTATTAAGAATTTCAGCAAAATATATCGACTTTGGAACCCTTTGAAGCTTCGTAACTCCTGAAGTTATTAAATGCCTCAAGACATTATTTTTCTCAAGTATCAATAGCAGTTTTTGAATAAACGAAAGGAAATCGATTTTTCGTTATGGTTACGTTTAGCAGTTTAAGCTTGTTCTACTGCAACTTTGAAGTGAAATATTTGACTTTATTAATAATAAGTAAGCATTTATTAAAATATGTTACAAATTTATTTTAATTGAGCATGTATGATCTATACTGTTTTGCGATTTAAGGTTAGTAGCTGACATTAAGAATACGAACATTTTATAAGCAGTAAAAGATCAACCTGAAATCAACACGGTTGATTTCTGTGGAAATACATTTTATGCAGAAACTCTTAAATGCCATTTAAACTCTCTTTAAAAACGAAAGGCAAGGTACATCATATGATCCTTTGTAACTCCCTATTCACCGGATCTGAATCAGATCAGGTCAGTGAAATTCATCATGTCCAAGAAGCATATCAGCAGCAGAATCTTCTAACTGTTGCAAGTTTTTTACGAAATTCTAGTGCAAACGTCATTGTGGCTGATATTAACATTTTGAGCTTTTTCAACCAATTGGTGAAAATTTGGGTTCCCCTTTGGTTTCAGTATGACTCTTCTGCAGCTCCATCGAAATTTTGAACAAGAATATCCTTTTTGACTTTACTCCTCTGGTTTGAGAGTTTACCAGTGTCTTAGCGTGCAGCGGATTACCTCATTAGCAGCGGAATATAACTGTCCGAAGTCCTTTATTAAATTCTAGTGCAACCATCGTTGTTGCTGATGTAGACATTTTTTCTAACAGTTGGAGTATATGCCTAAACCAATTTAGACATTCTTTTCCAGATCTTTCATAATAGTATAAACTAGAATTTTGATAAACGCTTCAGCACATGCTACCATTTTGAAGTACAGAGTATCGTTACATTTTTCAACTGTTGCTTTAGCCATAATAGTCCTTGAGCACCCGGGGCCCAGGCTTTAGTGACGCGCTTCATCTGTATAAGATTATGCGTAGCAACTTGCATATTTCCGCTATTAAGATAGTTTCCGATGATCTAGTAGAACGCATTCGGGAAGAATTTGTATGAGGCCATCTTGTGCATCAGATTGCCATATTGAACTGAATACATTCTTGATATCAGCTGGATATAACGAAATGTGAAGATTAACTTGAAGGTCATTCATGATGGTACAGTGTCTGTATTTGTTGGAAGTCATTTATGGCATGATCGATACAAAATATTGCCCTGAGAATCCATCACTTTGGATTTATAACTTGGATGAGTAATAGCTGATACCTAAATCGTAGTAAAGATGATTCTTTTGTGTGCTTTCTGTGATCCGGGAGAAGCTTTGTCGTTCTGCGTGATATGGCAAGCTTGTGTTTTTCTCCTCTCTGAAAAACAGGACCATTTCTGCAGTCTTGGAGTTTATCAAAATGTGAGATAATCTCCAATATATAGTTATAAACGTCTGTAGGCGTTGTGTTGTTGATAAGGAATAAGATATAGCTATGCAAATTTTGTAGCATTGCGTCGCATTTATGCTCATGTGAGGGCGTTGTGGTGATTGCATATATAGTTCGTTAGTATTGTACTGTGTTTGTTGTTAATCAGTCGTTTCAATTGCCAATATGGATAAAACTTCTGATTTAGACATCTTTAATCGTGGACAGGTAGTAGGCGAAGCATGGTCCATTTAATTTCAAATATCGTCACAGGGCTAGATTTTTCAAGGTCGACAGTATCAAAGGTATACCGAGAATACACGAAACGGTGGCGAAAAAACTAGCCATCGGGCAAATTGTAAAGTACAATTAGCCTTGAACGAGCGTGGCCTGAGACGGCTCAATCGTATTCTACATAGCCAGGGAAGCCACACATTAGCTCAAATTACCACCCAGCTTATAAAGTACTATTGTAAACTATCAGTAAACGGATTGTGATAAGCCATCCCTTTCCCTTAACTCTGCCTCGCTTTACCATACAGGCTTCGGAAGCCATATACCTACGAGAGTACCACTGCTCAAAGCATGCCATTCACCTGCTCGACGTACCTCGGCAAGAGAACACAGAGAATGGACTCCAGAGGATTGAAAACGAGTAGCATGCAGTGATGACTCTGGATTCTGACTGCTTAATACCGAACGGCGGATGAAAATACGGTGTAAGATTCATGAAGCCAGCATGCCATTTTGGAACTGTACAGGACCATGGTGGCTCAATCATGGTCTGAGGTGTTTTTTCTTGGCAGTGTTTGGGATCTTTGGTACTTGTACAACTTCCTTCAATATGATTCGGTACGTGGAGTTGCTGGGCGATAATTTCCATCCATTTATGTTGTCTTGTCATTCACACGGAAATCCACTAATTACTGATATGCATTGTTTAGGCTACCTGATATGCATTGTTCAATTAGGTAATGGAAACATGAGGTATTCTAATTGCGGTGGTAAAAATTTGAAACTTTATTGAGACTTAATATATCTTACAACATATCCTTTCTTGACGTTACAATTTATTTTATTTTACAAATGCCAAACATTAGCGCTTAAGCCATTAGTTCACGGATTCTCCACTACTTTTTAATAATATCCTCATACCGAGAAAATGTAATGCAATAATTTAAATGTTCAAAAATTATAGGCCGATTGGAATCACACAAAATATAGTTTGAGGAATCCATCACTCCAATTCTGTAGAGGTGGTCTCGTAAATAGTCATGTCCAATCAGACGTCTAAGTAGAGCTACCGCTGTCTTTCTTGGAAAACTGGGAATTAAAGTTTTCTATTCCCCCAGAATTCTCCAATTCGTATACATAGCACGTTGAATCATATACTGCTTAGGAATTTTCTTAAGAGTCAGGTTAACAAACAATTTAGTCGTATGAAATGAAAGCAGTCGAAAGTTCCTTTCTTTGCCAAAGTATCAGCTTTTTCATTTCCTATAATTCCACGGTGGGTTGGAATCCATTGGAAAGAAATTCTGTGTGCCATTGCCTTAAGAAAATGCCTGCAGTCTTAAGATGCTTTGGGAACTATTTTGATTATTCAGAAGAGCTTGGAACACACTTTTGGAATCTGACAGTGTGACTGCCTTTACAAAAGAGTGGCTACAAATCGACAGTCGTTGAATAGCCCACAGTAATAGCTTTCGATTCCACCATCAAAGACAGCAGTAAGAAGTCCCATTGGTAATTAGAAATTGAAAAGCTCGCAAACGATACCTGCTCCAGCACCGCGCGTTCTCTCTACCATAGAGTCGTCAGTGTAGACATGCAACCACTCATTTTGAGGATAGTGAACCCCAATAGTTTCCCTTGTAATATACCTTAATTGTAAATCGCTCTCGGCTTTATAATCAGCTTGTACAGTTTAGGCTATTGCTGTAAGATACTCAGACGGGATACTTCAAAGACATCGCTGTTCAGCAACATAAGGAGTTGTATAAGATGCAGTGAGACTTAGATCTAGCCAACTTCTTGCTCTTTTCGCCCAGAAAGTTGGTGGCGGTGTGCTTGATTAATGACCTCTATCTAATGCACTGTTGGGATTGCAGTACTATGTCGGCTCTTAGATTTTCTGCAGATCCCTATCTAGGAGATGATAGCCTTAATGTCACCTGCTATTATTGCCGATCGGGGCTTGATATCTAGATTCATTTAATGCCAGATCTGTGTCGAAGAAATCTACCTTTTGAATGGTGTAGATAAAAGATGTATTCATGCGGGCATGTTTTTCCTTTCAACGGGATAGCATCCAAGGGCTCATTTGTGTTAGTGACCTGTATTATTTGTGACATATTATCACTATATGGTACTAGCAGAAAGGTTAGGAATTGAAGCCCAAGTAGGGTCTAATCTGTTATTGCAGATCACCTCAAGACGTTCAGCCAAGCGTTATACAATTCAATGTATCATAGTCTGAAAGTGAAGTCCTAAAAGAAAGTAAGATCTTTTGGACATGTTAGGAGTAGTCCTGAAAGATTTTGAAGCGTTCTTCCGCTACCGTGGTATTCGGAACTCTAAAGATGATAATTGTATTGTTCTTTAAACTAAAAGCGCTGAGAATACTGCGTTCTTGACTATTACTTCCTATAACTTTTGTGTATAGGATAATACTTCTCTGCCCAGCACACACAGTTCATTCATCTTGGTAATTCTCATATGCTCCCTAGCAGTAATTAGCTCGCCAGCGCGGATTGTACTAGTAACCTGCGCCTTAATCTTATCTGATAATTAGCCTTGATTAAGAATACTTATTCCGACAAAGAACTAGTGCATGCTGTATTGTCATAAATTTGTAGCACTGGAGTTGAGAGGATATTGGCATGATGCTCCGTTGGAATACTTGGAGCTGAGAGAGGAAGAAACCAATCAATGCGTCTTCTTTAATTTGAAGTGCTATTATTTGACCATGAAAGTCTACAATGTAAAACTCTTCATAAAATTCTCAACACAATTAGTTATTAGCTATCGTCTACGAAACGCAAACACAAATAATAATTGTTTTCAATTCCAACCTTTAATTATAAATTATAACACATATTATTATTGATATACCACTAGAAAAAAACTTTCAGTGTGCAAATAAAATTGATACCTTGTTGTTGTTGTCGTCTTGTCCATGAATTTCATGGTAAAATGGTTGCCAGAGCTTCAAGGAAGTTGGTCTACTACCAACTGCCGGGGGGGGGCCGAGGGTCACCCATCCCTCTCCCCTACCACCAAAATATATTTACAAACATCCATGCACTCTCCGGGATACGAACCCTGGCCCTTTGGTACCGCAGTAGCTCTCCTAACCACTATGCTCTCTGGGCGGCAAATTTATCCCCCCAATTATTGCAGGTGAAATATACATGCATAACATTGTTCATGAATATTGACTTCTAAGAAAAATACATATAATTAAAAACAAAAAACAAATCTGAAAAATTTCAGATTTTAAATCACGTTCAAAGGAGCGTTTTTTTAACGTTTTGTGTTTTACCTGTATTTATTATTTATTAAATATCATGTTCTTCGCACTTAAACCATAAAATTCAGTTAAAGAAGAATATCGCAAAATAATTTTAAACTGAGCACATCTTTAGAATTTCCTATACTCAGTGTCACGCGCTGGAGATAAAGATGTTTTTTCTGAACAGCGTTCCCATTGCTCGCTTTGAAATCCTTGAGTTTGTTAATCAAACATTCGTTAAAGTTTTACAAAATATGAAATCGATAATAAAACAAAATCCAAATTTCAAATTTGGGCTTCCAGATGCCCTTATTCACAGCAGGATTACGTCATTCAAAATTCGATGGCTCTAGGTACCGTCGTTTTATGCCAGTGCAAGAAATATACATACATTTATGCATATTCTTCATTATTTAATTTCTTTAAATATAATACAGGGCTCCAATATTTGGTGGCAACAATTTGAAACGTGAACCGACATTTAATGTTTCCGACGCAAAATCGCAAAACAAAAACAATAGTCCTTTCAGGAACAAAGCTCCTTTGGACTAATAATTTATCGAGAATGCCTAGGAGGACGGAACCTTCTTTACCGAGAACCTCTCGAAGGTATTTTCCTCTCGATGGATTTTAAGTGGCCCTATGCTATGGAAGCACTATACATTTGCAAACTCCTATGCTTTACCTTAATTCGTACTTTTACGAAACTTTTACGTATTTGCTATAGCGTTTTATAAAACTTTTAAATTTTTTTATGGAATTCTGTGTTATGAAACTATCTTCATATTTAAAAGCTTACAAGAAACTTTCATTACTCTTTTTCTTCAGGATGGTTCAATTTCGAGAAACAATTGCGTGAGATTAGATACTCTAACAAAACTTTCGATTCAATATATAAAGTAATCCACTTTAAAATAGTCCAAAATTCGCTCACATTTGCAGATTGCAAGCAAAGGAAATGTTTATTCAAGCATATATGCATTATGCGAATGGAAAGTTTTCCTTTGGGAAAGTATCAGCTAAAATCTGTCAATTCTTTTTTCTCTTCTCGCTGATATGAAAATTTTTTCAGAACTATATTTTATTTTCTTTGCATTGACAAGCCAAAGAATCGATCTCCATTCCTTGATTTTTTTAAACTTTCTTTTAGCTTATTTATCCCTAAGTAAATTTCTATTCAATTTACTCAAAGTAAATCTTAGGCTGAATGATATTTGGCTATTGCTGGCACGTTTTGAAGACAAAAATATTGTTGATAAAAGTGCAGAGAAATTTCTAGATCTTTGTACTTTAGAATTCTGATGTAGTTCCATATTCGCTTAGAGTTTTGTATTTTTGAATTGTGATGTAGTTCAATATTTGCTTAGAGTTTTGTATTTTTGAATTGTGATGTAGTTCCATATTCACTTAGATTTTAAATCAATCAATAAAACATTTCAAGAAGTGCAGAATAATATTTGAGTAAATGTTTGCGAAGTAAGAACTCTTTCGCAAGTTGAGCATGTGCAGTTATTTTCATCTGCTTTTATTTAATATGGTTTTTATAATAATTCTTTTTTTAATGACAGTTTAAAAGGATCCTTAAAGAAATTGAGAGTATTAATCAATAGTTAGTTGTACGCAGAGTTTTCCATTTAAAAATTAATTTTACTAACTTCTCCTCATCATCATTCCATTAATTAGTAACGAATTATATACTCTTTTCTTCTCGGTATGTTTTTAGGTTTCTACGCTTTAATTGGCTTAACTTTGGTTCCTACTGAGACTGTCAAGGATTTACCGTTCCATCTATAGAAATAAATGAGTCAGGAAAACGTTTAAACAACTTTTTTATTTGAAATTTTAATTTCAACAGATGCACAGCTTATAGTACTTACAACTTAAATCCAGGCACTTTGCAGGTTTTCAGGTAACACAGAAAGACAATTAAAATTTAAAAAATAAAATAAAATAAAATCTGAAAGCTTCCAGATTTTATATTATACCCAAAGGGGATATTTTTTCATTTGCTGGCACATACACGTTTCGAGAGCATTTGGGCTAAAAATATTTAAAAACAGCATATCTTTAGAAATTCAGATAGACAGTCTCGCGAGCTGGAGATAAAAATGTTCAGTATTGCCACTTCTCGCTTTGAAATCATTGTGCTAATCAAAAATTCGTTAAAGTTTTACAAAATATGAAATAGACCATAAACCAAATTCCAAATTCGGGCCTCCAGATGTTCATATTCCGGTGGAGAACCACGTTATTCAAAATTTGATGGCTCTAGGCATAGTTTTTTTTTTTTTTTTTTTTTTTTTTAGAATGCGAGAAACATGCATACATTCATGTAGATCCTTCATTATTTAATTTTTTAAATATAATTCAGGACGATAACATGTGGTGGCAACAGTTTAAAAAGTGATACAGTGCTTTTAATGATTCAATGCAAAATGCTTTTTCGAGACTAATAGCCCTTCAGGGCTAAATAATATAGCTAACCCTTTAGGTGGTTAATGTTAGAGGACAATACATGTAAAATCGCGTAGTGAAGTTCATTTGTTCTCCATACTTCCACCTGCCAAAGCTCTCCTTTTAACTTTCAAAAACACTGTTCTGATGTAGAGTTGATGGAAAGTAGAAGTAACAGTATAGCTCAAATAAAAAGGTTAGGTTAGGTTATTCAATTACGGCAAAGCACACGAGGGCTATCTGCCTAAAGGGAGGGATGCCTTCGTGGAGGACTTTCTAAGGGAAACTGGCTCGTATACACGTTACACATGGGGAAAACCACGAAAACGCCCATGCAGCCAGCCCGTTCGCGGGATTCGAACCTCGGACCGAACTACCAGTGTTCAGCGTCTTTACCGCTCGGCCACTGGTGGGCCTCAAATAAAAAGATCGTGCGTTTATTAAAATAAATAAAGCTTGTAAGTCATTACAGACATTTTTGCATGTGCATTTAATATCAGTTTCTTCACAGTTTTGATTTAAAAACTCGAAATTATTATTCTGTTATTCTGTATTTTAACAATACGGATGTAACGCTTAAAGCGCATATTATTACAATAAGCAGTACTACTGGAAATTACTTGCATACTCTAGTGTCTAGTCATTACTTATGCTAGGAATTTTTTTTTCATTCAATACTTTACATTCATAGAACGGACAGCTGCGCTGAGTAGAAGTATAATTGAGTGATATAGTTATATTTAGATCATCATGAATGTTTGTATGATGTCTTGCAGTTCAAAAGAAAAACGTATCTGTGCTTTTACAAAAATTAGCGCATAGATGCTCAAGCTAAAGGTATTTTGTAAGCACGGCTAGTGCCTTCTGTTAATTTTTATTTAAGTTAAATTAAGGCTTCTTTACATCCTTATAACTGCCCGTGGTACCTAACAGAACATAGTGATAATTCACTTGTAGCCTTTCAGACTTTCCGTACACTTAATGTTTTCAAAGAATGCGAAACGGTATAGTTTTTAACGTTAGTGACTCTAACCAAAGTGTTTTATTTCTCTGAATCATAATTCACTGAATTTTTCATTACAGGAATTCGTAAAATACACTGGTGAAATAAATTTAGAGAATTTTCATATTTGAACTACGATCTCCAGAACTACTGGACAGATTTTAATAAAATTTGGTCTGAACATAGGTTGATATAATACAAATAAAATAAACATTCAACAGTTATAATAGACATACATGTTCGTCTGTAACAGTCATGGGAGTCTGAAGATCTGAAACAGCGGTTGCAGAAGACACAAAAGAAATGGGTTAATAGGGGTATGGTCCCTTCTTACAGCCATACAGACCTCGCAGCGTGATGTCATACTGGAAATAAGGCATTTATCAGTGCCTGTGGCAACTGGTCCCACTCATTCAGCAACGCTGTTTTCAATTCCTGGATGGTCCTCGGAGGGGGTTGCGTGTTGCAATTGCCCTCCCCAGAGCGTCCCAGACATGGTCTATAGGGTTGAGGTCTGGAGAACCTGCTGGCCAATCCATCCAGCGATTATCCTGTCTCGAGAAATTCATCGACCAGAAAAGCTGTATGTGGCCTCTCGTTATCGTCCTGTAGGATGAACTCGAGGCCCACTGCACCTCAGAAAAGGCGAACATAGGGCTCCAAGACCTCATATGACTATAAACCATATGAAAGTACGGCGAAAATCGGTGTTTAGGTTAAAATGGGACTCGTCGGTAAACAGAACGGTTGCCCATTGTCCGTACTCCAATCACTATGCTGTTTACACCATGCTAATCGGATTCTCCTGTCCGTAGACGTGAGCGGGACGCAAACAGCCGATCTTCTGGCAAACAACTTTCTCTCTCTTTCAGTCTTTTGGAAACAGTCACCCTTGTTACACGGGTTCCTGTGGCTGCATACAGGTCCCGAGATAGCTGAGAAGCTGTAGCCCTTCTGTTACGCCTCGTTAAAATGGAGAAATAGCGATCTTCTCTGGCCGTCATTCCTCTTGGACGACCTTGCCCAGGCTTTCTCTGGGTGGATCCAGTATCCTGGAACTGTTTCCATAGGTTACACACGACACTGGACATTAAATTAAATTCTCTGCATATCTGGACTTGCTATTAGCCTGACTCTAGCCTCTCTACTATTCGCCACCTCATTCCAGCACCTAAACGTTGGTGGTTACTCATTTTTACTGTTCCGATGTGAATTTAACCGATTGCTGCAAGATAACACCAAGAAATTCGCCGAGGTGTGCTAACGAACGCAATTCGTCTTATCCTCCACGCGCTTATAAAGCCGGTTTTCTGCTGGCTCTGCCTACACACACGTGTTTGCCGTACAAGATTTGCATTTTTATCTAGAAGCAGTGGTTTTACCTTCAGTTCAGTTCTTTTCATGCAATTCGATAAAATATGCAAATTCTCTTAATTTATTTCACCAGTGTAGATTTGCGAAGCTCGAACTTACACTATAACGTTTATTTAAAGATTATTAGGAATTGAGAGTATGACTTGAAGAGAGTTTTTTATTAAGAGTTGTATACATTATCAATTGCAGTATAAGGTATAGACATCTCCATTACGTTTCTGTAGACACACTCTTTGATACAAAGTTTGCAATGCATCATATAAAAGTCTGGAAAAACTTTCATTACTACTACAGTTTGTTCGTCTATAAATGTAATTACAAGAAATATTTCCTTTAAAGGTTAATCAAGTTTTCTGCTTCTGGAAATTTGAGTTTTCTTAAGCTTTGATCCAAACTTCCAAAAACTTTTTTTCTTAAACTTTGATGATTTCTTAAACTTTGAACTTGAAAGCATTGTGACTGCGTTAAACTCGTTAAACTATCCAGACTAGTTAGAGATTAGGTTTTGACAGAAATGATAATTAATGTGGGCATTCTGCAGTTGCTAGCGTTACCGAATAAAAGTAAACTAGCAAAGTTATATAAAGAGATGTTTGCGAATGGAACTGCTAAATGGAATATGTCGATTTTAATTAAGCGATTTCAGGTAAAGAGGATAAGAATTCGCTTTTCTTTCTATATGGTTCGAAGGCACAATATGTTTTCTTGAAGTTCGACTTGCTCGAGTTTCGAAAGGTGCACTTAAGAAAGGTGCATTTTGAAATATATTTTTAGTCCAAAGAGGCAATTTGTCCAGAAGGACTACTAATTTCGTTTTGGCATATTGCGTTGGTTCACTACAAACGATGTTTCACTTTTCAAATTGTTGCCACCAAATAGTATCGCCCTGTATTATATGTAAAGAAATTAAATAATGAAGAATATGCATAAATGTATATATATTTCTCGCATTGTAATAAAACGACGGTACCTAGAGCCATCAAATTTTGAATAACGTAATCCTCCTTCGAATATGGGCATCTGGAAGCCCAAATTTGAAATTGGAAGTTGTTTTATTATCAATTTCATATTTTGTAAACCTTTAACGTATTTTTGATTAACAAACTCAAGGATTTCAAAGCGAGCAATAGCAACGTTGTACAGAAAATGTTTAACTCCATCTCGCGAGACTGTGTATCAGAAATTCCAAAGATAAGCTCATTTTAAAATTATTTTGCGATATTGTTCTTGCATTGAATTTTATGGTTTAAGTGCGAAGAACATGATATTTATTAAATAAATGTAACACACAAAATGTTGAGAAAAAACGACGTAATTTGAAATCGGAAACCTTTCAGATTTATTATTATTATTATTATTTTATCTTTTTGTTTGTTACATTATGATATTTAAAAAATAAACATTACTTAAAAACGTTTATAATATTTTTTCACATGAAAATATTAAATGCAGTAAATTTCCCTTACCGTGAACTTGCTAAAGACAAGCAGTCGGTTAACATGAACTAAATTTCAGTCCCGGCAGCGATGTATATAAACTTATAGGGAAGTTTTGTAAATTAACGCGAATTTTGATTAGCACGAATTACGAACTGTTTTTTGTGCGTTGCATCGTTAGATTTTATTACTTAACACGAACTTTCATAGTTTTTTATATTTTTGACGTTGTTCCTCTGCTAGGGCTGCGTTCGAAATGTTCTGTCCTATTGAATCGTAAACCTCATAGTACCTTTGAAACATAACCAGCGTGAGTAACAATGCTCAACAATCGCGATCATCGTATTAACAGTGAGCTTCATGTAACAAACACAATTCTGTGTTCAGATATGTTTTTTTACATTAACAGTGAGCTTCATTCGACAAATACAATTCCATATTCAGATATGTTCTTTTATCCTTTAAAGTTTGCTAATACGGCTAATGTTAAGTCTCGAATAATTCTGAAGTAATCCGGTAAAATTACTTGCATGTCTTCCTTTTCCAATAATGGTCACAGGGGCGAAATACCGGGCGCGTCATAAATTCGTGCTAAGTTTAAAAATTCGTACTATGGAGGAATGCACGGAAAAATTTTCTGTTTGTGCCAATATGGTCAGGAAGACATTGGATTTTTTTTCCATGTAAAAGAAAATGTTGCCAAAAGTAACCGACAGAGAGCGCTCACACGTCATACCGAGATGTGTTATGCAAATCAGGCTATCAATAAAACACTTAGCTGGAAACGGATCCTTTATTCCAAGCCGGCAGCATGTTTTCTTTGCCAGATCGGGCGCTAGTGGTTTAATTGTTCTACAAGAATGGTGAATCCACAACTGTTACATTGCGAAAGTTTCGCACGGAGAAAGGACTAAAGGCACAAAAATGTTCTATTTCATTGAATGGGATACGGAATTTAGTACGACGTTTTGAGGAAACTGGGAGTTTGGAGAATCGTCAACGAAGTGACGGACCGCGTCCATGTGGTACAAAGTGTCATGAAAGATATGACAGCCGAGACATCAACGGGGAGTAGCAGTGCTCGTGAAGCTAAGAGAATAACGGAGATTCCGGAGGCGTCGATTCGACGTATTCTGCATGGAGTGTTGAATCTGTATCCATACAAAATCCAGCGACTTCACCAGTTATTACCGGCAGATACAGATGCAAGACAAAATTTTGCTACATGGGCGCTGGCACAAATGGAACGTAACCCACAATGGTTGCTGAACGTCATGTGAACGAATGAAGCTCACTTTTCAGTGCATGGTGACGTCAATACGCAAAACAGTCGTATTTGGGCGACTTCAAACCCTTGTGAGTACTAGAGCCAGCCACTGCATTCTCCCCATGCGACTGTTTGGTGTGGTTTCACCGCGTCTTTTATTCTGCGCTCTTTCTTTTTTGAAGAACCCCGTCCTGTATCCGGCGTGAAAACCTGTACAGTCACTGCAACATGACATCTTACGCTTTTGCGTGACCACGTTGTGCCTGCATTGCAGGAAAGACATGCCTTACCTTTTGTCACCTTCATGCAGGATGGTGCCCGCCCCACATTGCAAACGACGTCAAGACGTTCCTGTTGGAATCTTTCACCGAAGACCGAGTGATAAGTCGCGGTTGTAAGATTCAATGCGCCTCAAGATCCCCAGACTTGACCGCTGCAGATTTTTGGTTGTGGGGATACTTAAAGTCTCGTGCGTGCTCCCCATCCACAATGGTGGAACTGAAAAATGCCATTTGACTGACCGTTGTTGCCATAGATGGCGACATTCTACACTCCGCTGTAATGGGCGTAGTGACGCGCCTCACTTGCCTATTACCTTGTGGTGGTGGTAATGTTGAACATCTGTTACTATAAAATAAATGCATAGTGTCATGTTATTGTGATCTGTTTGATTGTCTGTTCCTGTTTGCGTGGTTTGAATAAAACGTCTCAGTATGACGTGTGAGCGCTCTCTGTCCGTTACGTTTGGAATTTTTTTTACATGGAAAGAAATCCAATGTCTTTCTGACCATATTGGGGCAAACAGAAAATTTTTCCGTGCATTCCTTCTTTTATTACGAATTTTTTAACTTTGCACGAATTTATGACGCACCCGCTACTATCTGCTCTTCTTCGTCAAATACACTTAGACAATACTAAATGAATAATTCCAACTGAAATTTAAATGAATTGCATTTACATAGATTTACTTGATTGTTGTTTAGTTATATATGAACTTTGAGCGCGCATCAACGTGTCTTTGTTCTCGAAAGGTCCTAGCGGCATTGTTCAACAGACAAGTAGATTGCACTTTCATAGCTTTCAGAACACGACAAGTAACGTTGAATTGCAAGCAATAAGAGAGTGATTCATGGCCAAGGGGAAGAAGGCAAGTATAGATCTGCAAGCAAAAAATCCTGGAAGAAGTAGAACCTGGTATATCGGAGAAAAGTACAATTGCCGTAAAGTATGGAATTAACCGAAACTACCTTATTCGCAATACTTAAAGATCGTGAACAAATTCTTAATGCGCGGCATCGGGTCCTGAAACAAATTTGAACGAAGATAACTTCGAAGATAAAAATGAACATAAATACTGAATATGAAGATTTTGAAATGTTTCCTCTATAAGGTTCATTCATATTCAATCATTGATCATGCGCGCTTCCAGTGTACCTTTAACTGGATCTATAATTCTTGCAAGAAATTTAGACATTCAAGATTTCAGTTGCACGGTGGGTTGACTGCATTGTTTCCAAAAGAAACACTCGATTTTATCATTAATGATTTTTGATGAAGAAAATAAAGCTGATGATGAAACAGTAAACAAGTGGTTCTGAATTTTACCAAGTGAGAGACAAGTGTCCCTCGTGTTATGTCTACAATATGGACGAAGCTGAACTTTTTTACAATCTTTTTTCAAGTCGTACCTTTGGAATAAAAGGTAAAAAGTACCATGGTGGATAACGCAGTAAACAACGCTTAACTGTTGTTTTTGTGTGTAATGAAGATGGCAGTGATGAGCAAAGTCTTTGGGTGACAGGTAAGTCTGAAAACCCACGTTGTTTTTACTTTACTTTCCGTCTACTCTCACCATAAGAAAGCTTGGGTCAACGAGTCGCCGCAATGTTATTTCGTAACTGGCGTCTTCGTTTTAGTAGTCAAATGGTTCCTCAGAATAGATATGTTGTTACGACACTAAGCACCCCATTACATGCATGATCTAAACTTAACCAATATAAAGATTCATCTTTTTGTCCCAAACATAACAAGTCGTCTTCAGGCTTTATATCAAGGTATTATTGCAGTTATGAAGAGGTTTCATCGCAGTCGACTTGTAAGAGCTGCAATTCGAGCTGCTGAAAAGGAGACGAATACGTCAATAAAACACGTCAACGTTTGTCGATATAAATATAAATGGATGCTGTGCATATGTGTGAATAAGATGCACTTCCCGTGAATTTCGTTTTATATTACGTATTAATGCAAACATCTTGGCGCAAAGCGAGTGCCTGATTAAATGCAAATTTGGGCAGTCCCAGACTAGGAATTTCCATTTTTAACTATATAATCAATTTTCTGTTATTTAATACTCGCAAGTGGCGTATCTTGATAGTACGCCCAACTTGTGCTTTCTATTAAGTTGAAGCTTTAATTAAAAGAACATTTCCTTAAAATCTTCATAGGACCTTTTGTCGTACTTCCGCAGACCGAGCAACAACTTGGTTAGCGGTCTAGAAGGATCTGAAGAACATTAAGTTAGTATTATACAAATTATCTATTATTATCAATTATTGTATTCATTTATTTAGAATTTTTAGGGTTGCCATGAAGCTGCTCATTTCTGTGCATTTTATATAAATTCTGGCTCAGCAATTATCACATGCCCTCGTGCTATGATTGAATTACTTTTAATTTTAAATAGATATACCTCTCTATTATTTTTTCAATTGGCAGCATCTAGGTTTTAACTATTAACTACCATACTTGCGAACGCAACCAAATTCACGCTGAAGTTCACGTATATTAAGATTTTTTAAAGGTGCCTGACTGTGAGTATTATGACATTAAAGCTTTTAAAATTAAAATATGCCACAGAAATTCGAAAGGAAAAAATTTCTCCGACAGAAATCTACCATAGAAATCGAGTAAGAATATCACTTTACTCTTTTTCATTCAATCCGTTTCCTCGAATGTTACTCAACGAGGCTGCAAAGAGTCACAAAAGCTAAAAAAGTTTTACTATGGAATTAATGAGCTTTTGAAAGCAGATTCTGTCTACTTTGGATTCATAAATCGGTGGCCTCAGAGAGATGTGGCAGGATTCATTTTCTCCCCTGCTGTGTTTTCTTCAAGTCTACAGTTTTAAAGTGGTACTGGGAAGCTTGGAAATGAAATGTTTTGTAGATTTTCTTCTACTGTAGCCATTATTTAGCAGCTTACCTGCGATAAGTTTTATCTCCTTTTTTATATGCTTGTATTTTAAACGTTCGTATAGTTTTATTTTGCATTTATGACTTACTTTTGCATAATTCCTTTGCAAATAATTTGTAATATGAATTTGCAAATACCTTTTCATAATTCACGTTGGAAACTGAAACAATTTTCTGACACAACTGGACAATCAGAAAGCCAAAATTACCTAAAAATAACAAATGAAGGGGTTTACACTAGTTTTAGAAGACGAAGACGGTAAAGAGGGAAAATGGTTCTAGCTATCCTCGAAAACGTTCCAGGCTTTAAAGCTGTATATGAAGAGAAGACATTTTATCTTTCTAGAGTAAAATTTATTTATCCCATTTGACTCATTATAGTTGCGTTAGGGCACCCTCTGTTAGAAATGCGAAAAGGTAATGAAAAAACGGACAGTCACAGGAATTAAAGGGGCTTGAATTTTTATAGAAAGTTGAAACAGCACAACTAAAACTGACTCTAGGGAAATATGTAAGAGGTACCACTGCATAAATTACTGAGTTTTCATCCGGTAGTAAAACTCTTTGAGAAACATTTTCATATAAATAAGACGAGAACATTGTGTATTTCATTAAATAAATTAATATCAACCATTCTGTACCTTTATTGGATGCAGGAAATGATGTTCATCAATGGTTTTGTTTTCTTCGGAGAATAAATGCTGTTACTAAATAATGTGTAGCCTTCGAGTTTGGAATGTATAATAAAGAGCAGTTTAATGTATTTAAACTAACAAAATTATATTAATGCTATTTATAGTAAATCTGATACTGTTTACATTATCAGATTTACTATAAATAGCATTAATATAATTTAATATAATCTGATACATTACATTCTTTAACACTACATTTCACTCTCGTAGCTTATCTGCGCGAGATCTACGTCTGTTGTAATTTTCATACTCTGTTCTTTCAAACGTCCAATACTTGGCCAGCCAACATCTCTATACCTTTTACTTCAATGCGCATTGCATCAATAAACGTCATCAATAAAGATATCAAACAAATACTAAATATTTTTAATTCGAACGAAAAAAGTATTTCAAAAGAATAGACCAAAGTCACATGAAGAAAAAATCGAATCAAATGGACTTCCAACAGGATCTTCTGACTCTTTTACAAAATTAGTTTCGTAAAATTCAGTCTTTTCTCTTAGTTTCTGTACTTTTCTTGACATACAAATTGCATGTAATAAACATAATTTCAACATTACGATTAATGGAAAACTTTTTTTTTATTTATACTTTTGATCGTGTCAAATCTCATCAGGTTTTTATAGCCTAGCCAGTTTTTGCATTCCAGAAGCTTGGAAATGACTCGCGTAGAAAACTGATTTTTGAAGGATGAGTTTATTTAGAATTTCTGGGGTTGCCATGATGCTATTAACTTTTGTGCATTTTGTATAAATTCTATCTCAGCAATTATTATCCCATACCCTTGTACTATGACTGAATTACTTTTAATTTTAAATAAATATACCTTTCTGTTATTTTTTTAATTTACACCATCTAGGTTTAACTATTAACTACCATACTTGCTCAAGCAAACAAATTTATCCTGAAATTCGCGTGTATTAAGATTTTTTTCGAAGGTGACGAACTGTGACTATTTGCATTTAAAAACTACCAGCTGATTAATATAATTTATACAAGGCCTTACTGAGAAGACTTCACACTAATAAGGAGAACTTTCGGACTTTCCTGCGACAAACCCTCTGAAACTTTCAGGGGTAACCATATGAACAAATTAAAAGGTGCGAAGGGTGGCATTTCGCAATCGCTCCCAACTGCTCACAATCCTCATAATGAGCAATGTAGTGAAGCCCGTGACTACAAAATTTGTAGTTGCAGTTTGTCAAACATAATCTGTCTATACGACTTAAAAGTTTCTGTCGTCAACAGAGATCATGTAACCCATCATAAAACTGAACATATTATACATATATGCCACTTGACGGCATGATAATGCAGTGGAAGAATACAGACCTACGACCAAAATTGTTGCTTGCACTAGATGATGATATTGGTACATCACAGGTACGATTAGCTTTATGTACAGGATACACTAGGAAATTTATGTCCAAAACGAGAGAGACAAGTTTGAAGTGATGAAAGAAATATGTGCTGAATTTTAAACTGGTATAGTTGAATTAAGAACTTAGCAATAAACTTTATAGTTATTTCTGCCTATTTTCCGCATGCCTTCGTGGTGTTTGCCAAAACTCTAGCAGCCATGCCCATAACGTTTCTTCAGGCAACCATGTTCGTAACAATCCTTCAGTCAAGCAACGTTGCCATTTTTGTATGCTTTCTTTTTATTGCATTAAAACGGCATTCATAAACAAATCGTAATATTTTATACCTTAAGTATAATTTTAAAATATTCACTCGTGGAATTTCCCTGCTATGGAAGAAACTATGGTAATTTTTTTTTCAGGGGCACAGAATTCTGACGCAAAATCTATCAACAGAACAACGAGGAAATGTGTTTGGTAGATTACAATGCCTGACATTCTTAGGGAGCCTACGTTAATGATTTTAAAAGACTACAAAGAAATTAGCTTCACATCTTGTGATTACAGAAACAAAAGTCAGAAGAAGGGCGTATAAGACCCTTTTATTTGAACACAAAGACGTAACAATGACCAACTTGGGTTTACACAAGCCAACACTTCTGGCTTAACTGAAATACGTAATGTTGAACAAAAATCAAATGTAATAGATTTGATTTGCGTAAGGCTCACAGAATAAAGTAACTAGCAGGAAAGATTCTGGTTCGTAGAAAAACCAGCGAGACAAGCCTAATGGTGAGAAATACTCAACGCCACCGAATCAAATCGCTAATAAGTCATGATACAACGTGTCCTCAAGTAGACAGAACATGCTTTAAAATCCACTTGCGAAACCTTCCTTCCTCAATCTGAACAAACGCTCGCTATCTCATTTACTTTCTGCCACGAAACGTCTGAGCAAAAAACAGAAGACAGGATTGAATGACAGGATGTACATAAAATTAACTATTAGTTAAAAATAATAAATAAGTCCTCACAAGATAGCCGACGTTACCGGAGTTTGCGCGTATCTTCGAAAGTCTCTGATGCTTTTGAGTGTAAGCAGATCGCTGTGTACTTTGAGAATTATTACATACTTTCCCTAGGCATTGTATATCATACCTAGGCATTGTATAAAATGACAAATGTTCTTTAGGCAAAGTATGAAAAAAAAGATTATGATAAGGCTATTATTTAAAAGACGTTCATTCCTCAAAAATACAAATTTTATTTCGAAAAATTAATGAAAGAGTGCCATTAAAAACTGTTATTCGAAGTGTGTAAAAAACAGATGGTGAGATGATCTTGATACAACATAATAAATTTGTATTTTCTGTCTGTCTGAAACTGGGAATCACTAAGATCTACTTGACAACGAAAATTAAATTCTGAAACAATCAACGGCATGTTTTACAGCAGTGCCCTTTTTAATATCTTTTTTGTTCTAACAGGGCTCAAAAAGGTGTCGTACATTTCAATATCATTACGTGCAACGGTTTTGTATTTGGTCTGAAGTTCTTTGAGCATTCTGTCACGTCGTCCGTGTCGAGTACTCAAATGAGTTTTCATAAAGTACGGGAAATAACTCAGCGTCCGTGACGTAATACTGTATAGTACTAACGTTTTCTTTAACAGGATAAATGAATATACTTTTGTTTCCTGCAAACATCACATCCTAGCAATACAGCAGCCAGTAGTCCCGTGGTTTCGTCTTAGTAGTCATTTTGGCCTTTTTACATCTATAATATTAAAATCTGTGGGCGTCTGTTTGTTTGTTTCTTTGTAACCTCATCTTCTTCTGAACGGCTGGGTCCAGAGCTTAGTCATTTATTCATTTCTGATACATAGTTTGGTTCTTCGAAACGAATCAGGAATGTATTGCATACTTTGCCGGTTTGTCATTTGTTATTCTATAGGATGGCTAGGAAATGTGTGAAATATGAATCTTTTCATACATTGCCGGCTAGTTTCAGGCATTATACACAATGCCTAGGCATTCTATAGAACAGAGGTGGCCAACGTTTTTGCATATAAGATCTACTTTTTATCTTAAAAGTGTGTCGCGATCGACTTGTTGTCATAGATGCAGTCTAAGGGTGGAGAAGGGTGTAAAGTACATAAAATGTTTATATACTGTTTTCAGTATAAGGTGCATTCCAGCGAGGTATGGGTAGATAAGAAAAATATATGTTAAAAACTATTTTTTAGTTTTTAAATCACTTAATAAGTTTTCGAGATATAGGCTTATAAAGGAAATAAATTTCCAAATCCAACTTTTAATAGCACCATTCCGTACATGCGATACCTAAAAAATTCGATTTTCGTACACTTTTTCAAGACAGATTTTTTACTAACTTAAAATTCAATTTAATTTTTTTTATCTACTGCCATGTATAAATTGTACTATTTGTTCGTTAACATTAAAAAGTTGTTATAAAAATGCACAGCATGGCTGATAATTTGATTTCGATATTTCACTTTCGCATTTTTTAGAGCCAGGAGAATTTATCATGAAAGAATAACATGGCTTACCTTTTGATAATCTATTAATAGCTGGCTGAGCATACCTCGTACTGAAATATTGATATAAAGTTTATCTCTTTCCTTTTTTTACCTAAGTAAGAAACAACAACAACAATTATTTAAAGATCCCAAAACCTTATGTCAAAAGAAAGAAAAATAAGAACATGGATAATTATTAACAATATTTATTAATTCAAAGTAGCTATAGATATGGAATTTACTTTGTTGCCTTAATATCAATGAGACGACTGAGTTTGCATGTCCCTAACCAAGGAATCATAATTAGGTGTATATCCTGACAAAGATAATAATAATGAGTCTTCAATATAGGAATCCGTCAGGACAGAACGTTGTTTAGTCTTCGTTAGTTTCAAGTATGAAAATGCCGATTCGCATAGGTATGTAGATCCAAAACAAGAATAGATATAATCGCTACATTTGGTGATACAGGGATATTTTTTTTCGGTTGGCATGTTTCCAAAACTCTTCTTCAAATTTTCGGGCTTGTAAGATTAAGTCACTTTGTAAAATTACAATTTCATTTTCTAATACCTTTTGATCCATATGGAATATGTCTGAAATTTTTAGCTAATGCGTTTCACACTTAAATCTTTTTTAAAAGAAAAAGATATAAAGTCCACAATTTCTTTAATGTTTTTCAAAATCCTGGAATCTTATCTCAAAATCTTCAGTTACTTTTTGGATTTCCGCGATGTATTTGTCGATCTTATAATTAATATTTTTATGTTTTTGTAGGTTATCCGCCATATTTGGAAAATGATTCAGATTATTTTGTTGCAGATCGTCTATTAACAAAATACGTTTTGTTTTATATGCCTGTATGCAGCTGATCATATCAATTACTGTTTTATTTTTGTTTTTCAACTTGCAATAAATACGGACAGTCTGTAAATCTTTTTTTAAAAAATTTAGCGAAAACTAACATCTTGAACTTGATAAGTAACATTTTCCTTCGCATCGGCAAAAAATCGCAAGATGGTTGCGTAAATACGTAAATTCCAGGAAATGTTTTTAAATTTTTATCAATGAAAATTAATTTCTATATAACAATAAAATAATATGTTGATACGTCCTGATTATCTCCCCCCCCCCGATTTCAACCTCAGTATAACTGACACGTATTAAACGTATTTTCGAATATACTCGCGACAATACCCAACTCCCCCATATGCTCGCCACGCTCATGTTTGAGGCTACGTGGATTTACATTTTTTATATATAACCATCATTTCTAAAAGCAGTATACATAGACTATAAAAAATGTGAATATCTGCTAAATAGAATTTTGTTTTCCTAAAATATCTTACTTTTTATAAAAAAATGTCTTTTTGTTATTATTTATAAACAAAACAGCACCTGTGAGACCAAACAAACCTTTTTCGCCAATTCTCAAAATTACCACTGTGTTGGTCACTTTCGTAAGTTGCGAATAGTCAGAAAATTCCATTATTTTTTAATAATAAGATTTATATGCTCTTTATATTAATTCTGATAACTAAAGCAAACACTTTATTATGTAAAATGAGACTGGACCTTAGATTCCCATTAGGAGTAGATTTCTATTAATGAAAAACGTATTTATGCGAAATGCATAGAAGAAAGTAAATATTTTGAGAATTTACTCATGCTTGAAACAACAAATACTTTATTTACGCTTTTTCTTTGCTGCAGAAGACAAAAGAAAATTCTTTATAAATTTTCTTTGAGCCATTATGTGATGTGCTGCCATTAGTTTCTAGCTTTAGGATGTCGGTGCTTATTACCGTGATTGAGTCTCTTGAAGAGGAAATTGATTTCGATAAGTCATCTCCTATTCTTTCTCTTTCGCCCCTAAAACGAGGTTTTGGCTTTTATTATCAATGTTAACTAGTGGTAAAGTACCTAAAACACTGTTATATTATATAAGGGATGGTTCAGATATTTTGGCAAGATAAGAAAAATATATTCTGGGAGAATTTATACCCATGAATTATTAACACAGCACAATGAATCTCAATACCTTCATATCGTACATGCGCTTATAAAGGCGGACTGGATAGTATTAAAATCTTTGTTTAATATGAGAAGGGGCTTTAATTTATACTCTGAGTTTAATACCTAGTGTTTTTATTTCGTAATCAATCGATAGTATTATTTGCTGTTCATAAGGCCTGAGCTTAGAAAAGGATTTTTAATAAGCTTTTACTTGTTCTGCAATATCTAATGTTATTAAATCGACAATTGCTGTACATTCTAACTTTAATTACGCTTGGAATTAGGTCTTCAACAAGATAAGATTATGTAAATTGAATACATTTCTGAACAATTTGTGAAACCTTTATTTTAATTTCTCATTTTTCAGGGCTTTTCAAACTTTTTAAATTTTTTACCACATAAATGAGAATTTTAAAAATGTGCATCATCATTAAAGCATTTTCCTATTAAAAACCAATGCGACTTGAATGGAATGTTTATGATAAAAGTATAAGGTATTTCTCCCACCTTCTTCGCGTGCCTTCGTGGTGTACTGGTCAGCACGCTCGGCAGTCTTGGCGAGGGCATTCTTCATTTCTTCATCTCTCTCAGCTTTCAAAAATACCTAATGTCTCTACAATGGCGCGCAAACAAAAAGTAGAGGATGACCTTTTTGTGGCCCAAACAAAAAGGCGGTGGATGACCTTTTTGTGGCCCAAACAAAAAGGCGGTGGATAATCATCATCCCAATCTTGGTGGATGATGATTCTCCACCACCAAGATTTAGCGAATGGATTGCCTAATCCCTAGTCGCCCTTTAAAAGGGGGAGTATATAAAGTATTTCTCCCGCCTTCTTCGCATGACTTCATGGTGTAGTGGTCAGCACGCTCAGTGCGTATTCGAGAGGTCCGCGGTTCGAGTCCCGCCGAGGGCACTGCTCATTTCTTCATTTCTCCTGCTTCAAAATACCTAATGTCCCTATAGTGGCTCCCGAACTAAAAAAAAAGATGGTGGATGATGATTCTCCACCAGGCGATTGGGTCCCCTAATCCCCAGTTGCCCTTTAGAAGGGGAAGTATATAAGGTATTTCTCCCGCATTCTTGGCACGACTTCGTGGTGTAGTGGTCAGCACTCTTGTTGTGTAGCAATTTTCACGTAACACTTAATTATTTAAGTTTGACTTAAGATTAATTTTCATTATTCTAAATTTATGCTACACAACGTTATTTTATTTAATATCTTGTATTTATATTTGCTTTGGCTTAATTTCAATTAGGGGTTTTGGTACTTTAAGATTTGTACGTCTCTTCCACTGGTTACTCGTAAACGCGTTGAAACAGACAATGGAATTAGCTGCTTTCCTACGTAATAAACTTGATTTAAAATTACTTAACTTAGGTTGATTCTCATTTAACTTATATCATTGGATGCAGAAAAATTAGCCTTTTAATTTAAGAGTACTTTCAAGTCTCTAGCTTAAACAGTTTTTAAGTTACAGTTAATTATTCAACGAATTTTTGCACTTCGAGTATTTTTTTTGGTTGAGGGGGAAAGGATTGAAAAGCGTCACTTTTGCAGTTGATTTCCAAGCCTTTGCTTAGGAATTTTTGTCCGTTGCCTAGGTTTGCTGGTTTTCCCACGCCTACGTCGAATTCTTGGTTCTTCTTTTGGCGGGCTTGGCGAGATTCGGATTTTTGTTCCAGTTCAACTCCTCGATTTTTGGACGATTGTAGCAGGGGTTTGTTCGAGGTTTAGAGTTTTGATTTTATTCACCCTTGTGGCGAGTTTTGGCGATATCTAGTGTCCGGACCTGACAAAAAGGGTGTGCAGGTGGGATTGCGAAGCTCTTGGGACGTCTTCGTTTTTGCATTCGGCTGACGAGAAGATATTTTCTCGGGTGCCTTGAGCATCTTGCCGCTACAACAGAAAGGATGAATTTGTTTTTTTAACGGGGGCTTATGGCTCCTTTCACTTGCTTCTTACTTCATGACTTTTAAGCTTTACTTTAATAGTTCTTCAACAATGTAAAGGATCTCATCTTCTACTAAACATCAATAGTTATAATAGTTCTTCAAAAATGAAAGGGAAATAATACTACAATCAGAAATAACGCACTTCAAAATGAAAGAAAAATATATTTCCATGCTTCTTCTTCAACTACAAGAGAAATAACAGTCCTTCAAAATGGAAAGAAAATTATTCTTCGTCAATTCTACCATCTGATGAACTTTAGTCTAAATTTTGCTCGTCAGATTCCGTCCGCCTCTTCAATTTATAAGAACAGAAAGCTCAACCCGTCCAAGCTACCTGTGTTCCGACCTGAGTTTCCTGATGGTTCTGAAGTTCGTAATACAGAAGGCATCCGCTCGATGATACTTCAAGTTCCTGCGTACTGCGTATTCTTCGAATGTTCGGTCTCCGCCAGGCTGCCGTCGGGTTCCCTCTTCTCCTGGTTCACATCATCCATCAGTTAAGAAGTTTTTCTTTTTGAACTTTTAATATTAACTTAAATTCTTAAGGAAATTTTTCATCCAAAATTCTCTGGTTTAATTATTTCTTGGATTTTTTTAAAAGATTCTATTATTTTCGGAATTTAAGAATTTTTATTTAAGAATAATGTTTGCTGTAAAGAAGTTTGAAATGTAGAAAATTTAAATCTTAATATCTTTGAGGATTTGTTGATTTGACTGAGATATGAAGAAATTTGTGAGCAGTCTTAAATTGCTCTAGTTAAAAATCTATTTTTTTTCCTTTTAGTGCAATACTATAATTACTTAACTCTGTTCTTAATTATTAGAATTTTTACTTGTTCTTGGATAAATAAGGTGTAAGAACCTTACAACTGTTAAATGAAATAGGAAATTTTAATTTATATCTTAACTCATAAAATAGTTATTACTTAACCAACAGTATTTGAATTGAAGTGGTTACTGTCTAAGATTTGCAGTATTTGTGAAAAATGTATAAATGTTTAGCAATTTGTTTTCTAAATTAAATAAGGTAGTTCCCGGGGACTAGTATAATTTTATGATAGTAAATTTGTTTGATCTCAGTGTTTTAAGGAAAGTAATAAACTAAGTGAGTATTATTGATTTTATGTGTTTACTTGAATTTCTGATTACACAACATAGTTTCACCAGTAGCAAGGCTCTTCGGGTTGTTGAAACGAAATTTTAAAATTTAACAACACAACGCAATGCCTAATTTGTTTAGACTACTAGTATTTTACAACTTAGTATTTAACACTCTCGGCGCGTATTCGAGAGGTCCGTGGTTCGAGTCCCGAAGGCATTGCTCAGTTTCCATATCACCTACTTCGAAAAAAACCTTAAGTCTCTCAACAGAACAAAACATTTTAAATTAATATTATTTAATTATATTCGTAAATGAAACTTTTACTTTGTAATAAAAGATATGTGTATACTATATATTGTAGTCAATAGCGTAATAATATATATATAATAAAAAAGTGTTATGATTTATTATTGATGACGATCAATGCGACAAGTAAGCCATTATTCTAACTAAAATTTGTAGCATTATTTCAAACTTTATGCGTGATCAACAAAATAATACATTGGTTAATAAATAGTTCAAAATATTATACTTTTTGAAATTTTCAGGTTCCTCATTAATTTCTGTAACTTTTACAGAATTAATCAGTTTTTTAGGTGTCAAATGAACTATTTTTTAAACACACACAGCTTTACAGCTCTTAATTATAAGCTTTTATTGACTGGTAAATAGATTTATGCAGCCTGCTAAACTAAAGTATGAGAAACATCATGAAAATTATTTCAGCTGACAATTCTGTATTGTATTTCAAATGAAAATATTCAAGTTTCTACTTATATTAAATATTTTCTAAAACATATGTAAGATTACTCATAATTTCATGAAACATTTTAAAAATTGATACAAATAAACTATGAAACTGAGACTAAATTTTATTATAAAATCTTAGTAAATAAGATACCATTTACCAAGATAAGGCTCGAGACTAATAATACTGTACTTATTATTTTTGCTTGTTAACTTGTACTTATTACAAGTTTTTTGCTTGTCTGGTAAGTGTAAGTCAGGTTTAAGTTAAAACCGCATTCGTACACTTGTTTTTAATTTATAGCATGGCTAAAAAATAAAGTTTCGCAAAGATACGATGAGTTGAGAAGCATTAAAAATTTTACCATTTTGTCAGAAATATATGCATTTCTTTTTTCAACCAAAAGTTACATAAGTTACGATCTTTAATTTTACAGTTTTTTTTTTTTAATTTGACGAAATCTTCACTACAACAGCCTACTGTTGAACGTGCACCATCAGCGTACACACACTCCTACGCATATGTTCTCCAATTTATTTCACAGGAGTGATAAACTCAGTAATTTTCATTAAAATCTCATCCTTTACTGTCATCATTTGGAAGAGACTCTGAGAATAAGAATTCTTCATCTACGACTCATTCCCTTTCAAATGGAATGCAAGCCATCAACTTTGCAAAGTTGGTTACGTCAGTGCTTTCTAATTGAATCGCAAAATATTTGCTTTTGCTTTATATTTTAGATTAATGTTTGTTTTACTTGGAACTTCAGTTTTGTTCATTTGATGCGAAACAATTTCATCTAGCAAAGAAATAATATTCATTTAAGTTGCTTCAGTAAGGCCAAGAATAAAAGTTACGATGTTTGACTTAAGGTTATATTAATGATTCACCTGTAATATGTGCTTTCACAATTTGAACAATTCAATTGTTTTTTCAATTCTAACCACATATGGTGCTTCCACAGCTCATTCATTGACTACAGTGAAGGAAAGAAGCGAACAAATGTTCCTTTTCATTTCATTACGTTTAAAAACGTTGAGAGGATTACCTATAAATCTGCTGTTGCTTATTTTAAAAACGGCGTAGCGGAAACGATGGTTTCGCCAAGAGATTCAGAAATTGTTCGTAATAAATAATACACTTGAGCCTGGATTGTTTTCCTCCTTGTCCACCCGCCTAAAAAATTTATATTTCAAATACTTTTCATTATTCTTTCTTGTAGCAGTACCATTTCGTTTTCTGAATTCTTCGTGAGATTCAGTATTAAAACTAGAACTTATTAGCCGTGTCAGTATCCTCCGCCAGCCATTTCTTCTTAGAGTTTTTCTATTCCTAACCATTTGTCCATTATAAGCAGGATTAGGTCTGTCAGGACTTCTGTTCCTTCCAGCTGATTTTGCAAACATAACTGGAGTCCTAAGTAGGCACAGGGAGCTTACTGAAAGCTATGTTCGTGCGTATGTAGAAAATACAATAAAGATAAGGAGGGTTAAATATACCCTTTATTTCTCACGCAGCGTACAGCCGTCTCAGCACTTCGGGATATAGGAACCAGTACTTACGGTTTAAAACAGGGGTGGCCAGACTTTTCCAAAGTATGGGCTCTTCCAGTTTTTTCAAGGTGTTGCGGTTCACCCAGTGGCTTAGGTTTGGTGATCTAAAAAAATGATCTACAATATTTATTATAACCTAATTATAAATACGGAATATTTACTTACCTACCTAACCCTACCTAAAAAACTAACTCTTTTAAATCCGCGTTTAAAGCAAAACGCAAGATAAAAACATAATAATAGCCACAAATATAATAATTCCGAATGATGCATTTCTTATTAAGCAATTCAAAATACATTAAAAAATAAATCATTTTCATATAAAATTAATTTTCGTAGTTATATTTAGTAAAAGACTTAGTCTGCATACCGTCCACCCATCTTGAATATCTCGGTATATAATTACTAACTGCTAATCTTGCACTGGATTCTAAGTGGTAGTCTAAGAGACGGGAACGATATGTTGTCTTACTTGTAGTCATCGTTGAAAATGCAGATTCACACAGATAGGTAGAGCCAAAGAACGCTGTTCAATGAAATGCAACTCTTTTTAAATTAGGATACTTTACTTTGAGGGATAAATAGAGTCTAAAATCTGCTTTACTTCGTCCATTAGATTCCAAAAGTTATTCCTAGGTTCTGAACTACGTACGTGCTTTTAAAATTATGTTATTTTGAAGGAGAAAACCTTCGTTTTCCTCAAGGGATAGAGAATATATAATTTCAGCTATTTCTTAGACAATGACATCGACAATTTCTTAGACATCGACAATGCTAAACGGGTAACACATGAATGTAACGATTAGTTCTAGTCTAGTAAATTCTTGAAAACTTCTTTCAAATTCGTAGTGAAGCTTTATTATTTCATCATAATATTTCTCTTTGTTTAATGCACCTGAGTTTTTAAGCAACTTGTCAGAAATATTTTTGAAATTTTTTTGTTCATTCTTCATCACCTGAGAAGTTATTAGCTTTAACTTGCTTTTGAAAGTATTAACAAATCCATTCAATTCTACTATAGTTTGTAGTATGATTCTTTCCTTGCAATTGTAAGTTCAATTCATTAATAGATGGCTTGTTATATCAACAACAAAATCTAAATCTATCAACCGAACGTCACCACTAAGTTCAACGTACGCTTTCTCATTTGATTCCAAAAAAATCTTTTACATCTTGTAGTAGGTCCCTGAATCTTCGTATCTTAGTATCCGAGTCTTATGTCTTAATAAAGGCGGTCACCCCAAAATGTCTTGGCGGTTCACCGGTCAATCGCGATCGGTTTAATGCCCACCCCTGGTCTAAAAAGTATAAAATAAGAAATAAACTAACTTAAATAAATACGATCTAAACTTAGACGCTTTGCAGAGACTAGTAACGCGAAGATTGGCCTTTTAATACTACTTACGTAGTGAGCGGAATGCAAAGACTACAATACATCTTCTAATATCAGCGAGAACAAAGAAAAGCAGACGCGTGGTAAAGGCAGCGAGAAGTCTCTCTCTCTTGGCTAAAAGCCATGTCTTAAATACTTCTACGGTTTGCAACCTCATTTACATAAACAATTCTCTTTCGCGCTTATTCTGGCCGGAAATGGAAAATAAGACAGGATGGGAAAGTTTTAAAATAAAATAAACGTTATTAAAACTTAAAATCCTCACAGGTATAAAAATCAAGTAAGTAAAATAAAAAATTATATAAAAGTATGAAGCCGCAAAGTTCCCTACAAGATTGTATGTAACTCGTTTTTGAAGTGACTAAATTTTCTTACAAAAAGAAATTGGAAATAATCTATGCTAAACTCTTTTCATATCATTTGAAATTTGCATAAACTTAAAATGACGTTATTCTCAAAACAGAGTGCAAGCGATTTAGAGGGAAAATTTTCAGCCTGAACCCCTACAGAGAAACTTTAAAACAAATTATCTCATTTCAGTATCTTGGTTATAAAATTAAATTTCAGCAGAATAACTAATAGTACCAGATTATTTTGAAAACATGCATGGTATTGCAGAAAATCTCAAAAGTTGAGTGAGACTATTAAAGCAGTTAAAACTTTAGCAGTCGAAAAAAGAATTCAGATTTTTAGGTATTAAATGAAAGTAACAGGCTGAGGAAATGAAGTTTTAAAAGATAATACAAGTTGTCAAAGCCAGATCATACGCAAAATATAATTATGTATATCACGCTTTATTCATTTCTAAAATTAAAGTTAGTTGAAAAAAATCATCATTTATAGAAACAAGAGATTGATATTTATGTGAGGAAGAATGCGTGGATGTTATTTAAGGAAAATGAATGGAGCATGGGATACTTAACCACAGATGCTCCTTGTTATTCCTAAAGACAAAAAAGAACTGCTCATAGACAATGGTAAAACCATGAATCCATACCCTTTAGGAATCAGTAAAAGTTTAGTACTTCATATTGTTATTGATTGTTATATCAATTAAAAGTTAATTTGTATTTAACTTCAATCTTTATCCAAAGTCTTTTCTTTGCGTGTATACTCTGCAAACCTTTTTACTCTGTATTAGGAGATAGTAATTTATTCCTATTTATTTCCTAACATAAATATAACGTACAGTACAAGCAAGAACATTTATGAATACAAAAACGTAAGTGATGCCATTCACAAAAAGGGTAATGTTATTTTTAATAGTTCGATGGCTTTGCCGCAACATCCTCCCCACCCTGGTCAACCTCCAGGGGGATGACCAGCTGCACCGGTCGGGTAATGGTATGTCCATTGATGCGTAGAACACAAGTACGGACTTTCTTGTCGCGGCCAAGGATTAGCTCCTCGACACGTGCCTTTTTCCAAGTGTGGCGAGGTCTAACATCTTCTTGTAGTAGGACAATGTCCCCTTTACGGATTTTATTTGTTTCAGATGGATTCCGCACTTGATGAAATGTACGCAAGTCCATCAGATATTCCTTTTGCCATCTTTTCCAAAAGGAGTCCATCAAATGTTGACGATTCTTCCACATACGATTTAAATTTGTTTCAGGATTTGTGGGGCTGGAAGGAATAGTAGTTAATTTCTTTCCTATGAGGAAGTGCGAGGGTGTTAAAGCTTCCTCAGAGTCATCTTTTATTCCATATTCATGGACAATCGGTCTACTGTTAAGAGCGGCTTCAATATCACATAATACAGTGATCAAACCAGCGTCATCCAAAAGAGCCTTACCTAATGTTTTCCGAAGGCATTGCTTAATTGAGCCTATCATTCTTTCCCACCATCCTCCCCACCAAGCCGCTCGTGGGGCGATGAATTTCCATTTGATGTTGTGGTGGGCATAGAATTGTTGTACCTTGGCAGAAGATATAGTATCCCAGAATAATTTCAGCTCTTTGTCCGCAGCACAGAAAGTTGTGGCATTATCAGTATACACCGTATGAGGAAGTGAACGTCTAGAGACAAAACGTTGTAATGCAAGTAGGAAGACGTCAGTACGCAGATCGGAAACTAATTCTAAGTGGATAGCTCGGGTTGTAGCACATGTAAAGATGACAATGTAAGCTTTTGTAACGAAGTTGTTATTTTTTACGTAGAGTGGTCCAGTAAAATCCATTCCGGTAGTTTCGAAAGGAGATGACTTTTGAATTCGCTCAGCTGGTAATGGAGCTTCTATCTGTTCACTTCTCTTTTGTTTCAGTACTTTACATGGAAGGCAAGTCTTTAACACCTTTTTAATGGCGTGCCTTGCTCTTAATATCCAATATTCTGAACGAAGCTGAGAAAGTACAATCCGAACACCGAGATGATGCATTCGTAAATGTGTTTGGCGTATCAGTAGGGTTGTAAAATGATGAGAACCTTCCAATAATATGGGATGTTTTTCAGCATGAGATAAATCAGAAAATTGTAGTCGACCACCAAGAAGTATAACATTGTTCTTGAAAAAGGGGTTAAATTTTTTTATCCTTGATTTCTTAGGGAGTGATTTTCCTGTCAACAGAGCTTCATATTCTGAAGGAAAGGATTCTTTTTGAACGGTCTGTATCCAATAAATACGAGCTTGATTTAATTCTGTGGCAAGTAACTCACCCACTAACTTTTCTTGTTTCCTACAGTTGTGAATAAAGCGAAAAATCCAGGATGTTACACGTAGCAATTTAAAGTAAGAACTGTAGTTTGTAGCATTTATGATTGGTTGAGTAGATACGATGTGAAGGGTCTGAACTTTTTCTTTCTTTCTTTCTAAGTTATGACTGTAATCTGTAGAGATAGTATCAGAATGAGGCCAATATTCTGGAGATTTGACTAACCATGGAGGGCCGTTCCACCAAATTTTTAGCTTTTTTAGTGTTGATGGTGAAACACCTCGAGAAAGTTTGTCAGCTGGATTGTCTCTGCCAGGGCAATGCCTCCATTGTGAAGGATTAGTATAGGAAATAATTTCTGTTACTCTGTTGCTAACAAAAATTTTCCACTTGTTGGGGTCACTGCGTATCCACCCTAAGACAACTTGAGAATCACTCCATAATGTTGCATTCGACGAACATATTTTTGTTTCAGCACAGAAATATTGTGTCCCATTAGGGCCGCTAAGAGCTCCAAACGAGATAAGGTAACTTTCTTTATAGGAGCTAGTTTGTTGCGACTACACACTAAATGCACATTCGTTTGGTCACCTTTAAAAGTAACAATGTAGAGAACTGAACCATAGGCACGTTCAGATGCGTCACAAAACACATGAATAGCAAAGGGAACATGTGATGAAATGCCTATGCATCGAGGAATTTGAAGGGAGCAAATGTCGTCAAGTTCTTTTACAGCTGCATACCATAAAGTTGATAGATAAATTAGCAGGTAGTAATTCATCCCACTGGATTCCAAGAATCCATGTATCTTGGAATAAGATTTTCCGAAGGATAGTAAATGGTGAAAAAAGTCCTAAGGGATCATAAAAACTAGCAATGCAGTGGAGTAACCATCTCTTTGTAAGTGGTTTGTCTGGGGTAGAAACACAGAGGGAAGTCTTGAATGCATTCTTCAAAGTATCAGAATTTGTATTCCAGCCAGTACCTAAGACGGTTGTTTCCATTTTGTGAGATTCTTCATGTGTTTGTAGTGTACATCTTTGAGTTTCAAAGAGTTTGTAGCCCATTTTTCCATAGGCAGTTTCATTAGAGCCATTAAGGGACAGATTATTCCCGAATTCTTATTTTGAAGTAATTTAAATTGTTTTCTGATGGAAAATCGTATATGAATCAAATTTATCTCATTTATCAATATATGCTCAACTCCATTTACTTGTAACGCAGAAATGTATTTTAACATGCGAACATTATGGAGAATTCTTTATCAGTTCCTGAGAGGGAAATGAGATATTTACATTTCCGCAGATGCTAAAAACTTGCTTTAATTACGCTTTTGTGTCATCTTTATTTATGTGTTTAGAAAACTATTTTCGGAAGGGAAAATATTTTCCTGCCCTAGTTATGACAGAAATAATTTAATTTGTCATTTTGATAACTTACGAGATTATTATAAGATTTCGTTTATATTGTTTTGTAACAATTATATTGTATTCTAAACAAGTTAGCTGTTAATTTTGTCGCATTGTCTTCCTGTGTAACTCATTTATGTTCCATGTTCTTATCTGACTCGTTATAATATTAGAAATACGCAGACGTACACGTATGGTGATGCTTATGCATTTGCTGTGATGAAATGTTTTGCTATAACAGGCAATCGTGATATTGGCAGTATTTTTTGCTGTAAGAGGCAGACTTGGATTCTTTGCTATAGCAGGCAGATTCCTGTTCAGTAATTTAGATGACGATAATGGAGTGATGGAACATGAAACATTTAGATATTCCTGCATTCGTGTCCGACTGGAAACTTTCCTTTATTAATATGAGCTAAATCGGCTCGAATAGCGAGCCTGTTCTTGAAGAGGTACATTGGACATTATTATATTTTTCGAATATATTTTGAAAAGGGACAGTAACGTAAAAACGAGAAAAGAAAGCGCAGTTTTCAGATGAAGGTTTGGAAAGTTACGGTTCTATTTTTGCCCTTTTTGCTAATTCTAGATTTCAGCTTGCTAATTTTAATATTATAATTCGTCGAAGCATTATGTAATTGCCTGCGTCATTGACGTTATGGAAGAATCATGTGAGAAAGATTAATTTTAAATAACGCAGTTTAGAACGATTTATTGTAAGCAGTTACTATTTATAGAATAGAAAGAGGAAATAAGCAAATTAAAACGGAGAATTAAGGAATCATTGAACCATTAGTATTTTACTTTATTATCTTACATGTTTATATATACACTCACTTCCAAAAGTTAAGAACGGAGATGTAAAATGCAAACAAATCAACCAATACTGCTTTGATTGACACAAAATTCAGCAGAAAAGTAGCATATATATTTATGCATAAAACAATAAAACAAAAATAAATCATGTGCAGAAATGAAAACAATATTAAATTTTTGTAAGTTATCAGATAATGGCACACTGGAGACTTAAACAGAATTATGTATAAAGTAAAAATAAACAGCATAAAATGGAAAAAAGGACATTAATAGGGTATGTGATCCCCCCTCATCTGTATACAAAGTTTACATCTTGTGACCATGCTTTCAATTAGGTGGTCAACCACCGCAGAATTAAGCAATCACCATCTTCTTGTAAAGCAGTTTTCATCTCAATAAGAGTGGCTGGAGGTGGGAAACGTGAAGCTAGACCACGGCCGAGAGCATCCCAAACAGTTTCAATGGGATTAAGGTCGGGCGAATATGCTGGACACGCCATACACGCAATCTCTTCACTCTCCAGGTCGTCATCGACGATGTCAGCTCTATGAGGACGTGCATTATCGTCCATTTAAACAAAAGTAGGGTCAACTGCTGCAGCGTACAATCTCACAATGGGTTCCAGAACTTCATCTCGATACCGGACAGCCGTCAAAGAACCCCGTTTAAAGATGTGCAGGTCGGTGTGGGACTGATTGCGTGTTCGTTGTTCACGCCATATCCTTATACGCTTGCCATCTGGCTCCAGAGCAAATGTTGAGTCATTAGTAAACATGACATTGCCCCAGTCAGACACATTCCAATTGACATGTTCCCGGCACCACTGTAATCGTGCCCCTCTTGACCGGACAGATAGAGGTACCTCGAGGTACCCGGGCGTACAGTCCACTCATGTGTAATCTTCGGTGTACAGTAGCTGCAGATATCGCCTTACCAATGGACGCTGTAACCATAGATGTCACACGTGTGGAGGTCGCTCTGCTATTTCGCTTGGCTACAATAGCAATATATCGATCTTCCGCGGGGATTGTAACCCTTGGGCGACCGGCTACGGGCCTTCGGACAACTATCTGTGTGGTTAGGAATTTTTTCCATAAACGCGTAATTACAGAATGACGAACGCCGAAGAAAAGAGCAACATCTGTGATGGGCTGTCCTGCTTCAACGTCAAAGTCATTCAGCGCTGGTGTGCTGTCCACAGCACACCAGCGCTCAGAATCTTCCATTCATCTTCTGGAAGTCATAGAAACACGTATGTCTTGAAAACAAATTGTACAAGTTTTAAACGCCTTTTATCAGCACTTACAATCAACTTCTGTAACCCTTCATAAAGCTGGCTTCTTAAAAGACTGCCTTTTTTGCATATTTCTTGACACGAAAGCGCGATTGGCTGTTACCTAACATATTTGCTTACTTCCATCTACCTCTGCAGCGAATTGGAAATTCTTCAATTCTGATTCGCTTCCGGAAATTAGCATTTTCCTCTCTGTGCTTAACTTTTGGAAGTGAGCGTATAATACAACATACAAAAAGTTAAAGTTCAAATGACTGAAAATAACAGAAATATCACTATTTTAAATTGCTGTAAAATGGCGTTAGGTCGACAGATTAATTATTCCTCTCATGTATATTAAGGGAATGCCTAGAGTATGTAAAGTATGCCTGCTGTATATTAAGGGAATGCTGCATTCTTACATATAGTATACACTATGTGTAAGAATTTAATGAGTACAAAACTGGGATGGTAATTTATTTAGTAAATTTATTTACTTAGACATATTTGTGGATGTTCATTTAGGCCACAAGGTTTAATGCTTTAGTCCACTAGTAGTACGATAATTTTGCAAACGTATAAAGTGAGTATTCATAATGAGTAGTAGATACTGTTTCACAAAGCTAAATATTAAGTTTCAAATCATGCAGCGGCCGTAATGCCACAAAATAGTTCGAACATATTACAACCACCCAGCTAATCAATGAAACTCAGCCGGCGGGTTTAGCACAGTAAATGATGAATAATTTCAGACTTTTGATGGCTGTTGACAAATCATGGCATAATGTCAACTCATGTGACGTAAGATACTGCAGTTCCATCTTATAGCATCCTGTCGCCTGAGAACAGTTGCTCGCTCAAACAGCCTCTGCATAATTTTATGTTGCAGATACAATAATTATGTATTTCTAAGCAATGAAATATGCTTGTAAATATATGTGTATCTAAAAGTTATATACACATGTATTACATACATAACAAAGCAAAAGAAACTTCGGCACTTTTATTTATTCTCAAAAATTACCTACATAGGATTTGGGATTTATTCTAAAACTTCCTAAAATATTTAGACTTTATTAACAAGTCGTAGATTGCATTATTATGTAATAACGAAATAATTTTCTTATGTCCTTCCTCTTTAGAGAGTATTAGTTAACCAGTATGACGAGGTCACATTAAATTAAATTTTTTTTTAATTCTTACTTTATGAAATCCAAGGATCCAAGGCTTAATTATTAAGGAGTGCCTAGGATAAAGAACCCTCTACCTCCACATCATAGTTAATAAAGGGTAGCAGAAATAGGAAAAAAATACATGAAAGACGTTAAGGAAAAATAAAAAGGAAGTAAACATGACTTGAGAAAAATTACAGAGACAAAAAGAAGAACTTATATTATAAGCTTGGAAAAATAAAGCAGAGATTAGCGAGACTCGATCTTGGGACTTTTCGGTCTCGAGTCTAACGCGAAGTTTTTTTTTGGGGGGGGGGTGTCTTTTATAATTTTATAACAAGAATACAACAACAAAGATAAAGCAGATAGGAAAGATTTTACGATTAATAGGCTCCTTGGTCACATGGATTATAATATGGTTATACGCTAGTAGTGTAATGACTACTTACCGGTGAATAGCAATTTGGCAGATTAAATCTGCGGTAAATGATGTGATATTTAAAAGAAACAGATTGATAATCTTGTGTGAGGCATATCTGGAGCAGTTGAGTGAGCAATTATGGCATAGGCAATTCTTTTTTGAAGTGGATAAGCAGTGATTTTGTAGAGGGACCTTTATGAAAACAGCTGAGAGATTATATCATATTATGATGCGAACAGCTAACAGATTTCATCCATTTTCATCGGCGACAGAGTGATTCGCCAGCTTGTTTCTTGTAACACGAGTGAGCAATTTCATCATACAAGAATTCATTTCATTTCCCATTGTCTGATTAAGCAACAAGAATTTTAAGATTGGTGTTTTCTGCTTTCCGCACTGTCGAATTTTTTCATTGGCTGAGTTGCTGAACTGCACTATCTTATAAAAAGCGGGCGCTTATGAATCTTCTCTGAATCGCTCTAGCTGGCTCAACAGAAATTTGACTTCTCTCATTTTCTCCCTGAACTTTCTAAGTTACTCACCAGCTCAAATCAGCCAAATTCCATCGCCCTTTAAACTGGCGCGCATTTTAGCGCCTATTCTCTATACACCGCCACTTGCCTAGGAGTAAATTCAAAGAAAGGTTAAAGGCCACAGTGGCTAAATGCTTGTGCACCACCATGATCTCGAGGGTACATCTGTCAAAAACTAACGCAGGTGTCCTAAGGCGAGCTCAGCCAGAACATAAATCTGGCGTTAAGAGCAAAAGCTGGCTAGATCTTGATTTTCAATACAAATACGGAGAGCGAAAGCTAGGCCAATCGATCCTTTTGATTTTACAAGTTTTATGAAAGAGGTGTCAAAAACGTTCCACTCCTCCACAATCTCTCTTCGAAGTACTACAGATAGACCTTTTCTTACTTTAATCGCCTTTGGGGCCCAATGCTTTATGACAAATGGAAAACAGCGTACACAAATGCACGCTAATCGCGGTATATCATCGGGAATAGGAATGGGAATCTGGCAGCAAGCGCGACATGCTACTGGACGGGCATATCAGAACATTATTTTTGTAGGTGTGGATACTGTGCAGATTATATTGCAGGTATCTGGGAAACTATAGGGAGCTGTTGTGATTGTAGTGTCGCGACGGGGTTCCCCCCCCCCAAGTTGCTGCTGCTGCTTAAAGGGGGCTTGAATACCGAATTTGTGAAGCGTCTTCATGTCTTATCTTCGCAAATGTATTTTTTTTTTCCGAGTTTGACTTTTCGCCCCGTGCTGAGCATGCTCGAGGTAGCTGAATAACAGGGGCAATGTCGATTGCTGCTGCGTAATCTATAGAACTTACACTCATAGGGTAGCATGTAATCTCCAGTGACTAGAAACCTTCAAACTGAGAGGGAAGTCACCTCATATTGCCGATCATATCTTGATGGTATAAAAGAACAAAGAAACCCAAATTAAGGTGCAAATGTTATAAATAAACTCACCGTGTTTAACACGTTAACTTTATATGCGTCATTTCTTCTCACTATGGCTGGGCACCGATCAGGAGTCCACGTAGAGTAAGCCACTTTTATCACTCATCATTAGTGTCATTAACATGATCACACCTAACACAAACACTGCGATAGTTAGGCTCAGAGGTTGCTAGTTAATTTAACTAATTATTTACTAATCAAAAAATTATAACTATACTTTTATCTTGTTTTTAATATTTTACATCAGTGACTCACATTTATTTCGAAGACAGGAGATAATAGCAGTCTCTACTCGCTCATTAAATAAAAAAATCATCCGACTAGTCCAGACATCTACAGAAATATGTTTCTTTGTTATAAATATCGCTTAATGAACGCGTAATAATATCTAGCTATTATAAAAAATATTTTTCTCAATGGCGGGTACTAGCGATTATAGCCATTGCCCTCTACTAAAGCCGGAAGCGGTCGTTACTTTATTATGGAGGCATCTAATATGTGGGCTACCGTTGCCTCCTATGAAGGGACAGGCAATTTATATCCATGCCTTCTCTGGGATTCGAACCCGGGTCCTTCGGTATGGCAGTAAGAGTCACTAATCACTTTTCCGTCTGGGCGACTAAAATATGCTTCCAGATACGCATACGTACGCTTCACTTTCATATATCCCACCGGTTCTCAAACTGTGGTACACGTACCACTGGTGGTGTTTACTTTTTTTATACTTCAAGAAATTTTAGTGTATCGAGACTGCAACAGATGGCGTTACCGCCGTGTGATGTCATATGGTCGTCATGGTAACGAGAATTTTTTTTGCCTTTCTTTTTTTTTTATTATAGAGTGTGTATTCGAAACGTGATCTGCTTATGGTGATTAATAGTGTAAGAAAAATGCTATTGTGTATTCTTTAGTGGAAAATACAAGTGGTCGTCATGTGGATGGCTTTCTTCATATTAAAAGTGTTAATATATTAAAGTGTTTATTTATTGTTAGTGTATACAGTCCATTTTCTCGTCTTCAAGTGAAAACAAAACAGGTGGTATGTTACAATATTTTTAGTGGTGCAATTTTTACAGAAAAGAATTAAATGAATGTTCAAAATTAACGTAAAATTGCGCTCCTTTTAACATTTTGTTTTAATCTTTATTATTCAGGACACATATATTTTTCAAGTTGACGACTTTTCCAAGAAAACTGACTAAATTTCATAACATTCACCATTTAAACTTTCTAATATCTAGAATGTCACAAAGACAGAATGTATATATATTTTTTAAACGTATCTTGTCAATGCTGGCCCTGCAACTCTGGTGCAACTGTTTTATTTCCTTAATATACGTATTATTACTTGCTATTTACCAGAATTGTTATACATATATACATACACTCGTAGTTTACTTATTTATATTTTATTTTAACGTAAAAGTTTCATTTACGAATATAATCACATACAGAAGGTCTCATCACTCTGTGAGGTACACCTTCAGTGGATTCCTTCCCATGTTGACATTTGGGGGAATGAAATGACGGACATTCTGGCGAAGGAGGGTTCTGAAGAACCATTACCAGTTACCAATTCACTGACATATCTTGAACTGTACTCCATTAGAAGACATGCAGACAGGCAAATTTGGTTCGTTCCGCCGAATCATCCCTGGTATCAAGCTGATTTTCCTGGAAGATCCCTTGCTATTGACTGCGATAGATGTGTTCAGACAACACTTTCCCGATTCTTCAGTGGACACCTTATAAGGTATTTCTCCCGCCTTCTTCGCATGCCTTCGTGGTGTAGTGGTCTGCATGCTCGACGCGTAACCGAGAGGTCCGTGGTTCGATTCCCGGCGAAGGCGTTGCTCATTTTTTCATGTCTGCTGCTCCGTAATAACCTAATGTCTCTACAACCTGAAAGGACTCACTTTCGAGAGAGGTTACAAGATGCACCCAATTTGTTCTAAATGTCAAAATGCACCGCCTTCACCGACACATATACTCTTGAGGACCTTTACAAATCTCCTGTGCTTGTTTCCGATTTTTTGAAGGTGAATGTACTCATGGACCTCGTCTAGTAATTCCTAGACATGGAGATAAGCAACAACAACGCAACAACATCGCATACTATAAATTTAAAGGGTTTTATTCTTTGATTATATACACTCCGTTTAGGATGCATAGAATTTTAATGGCGAAATGCTTTTATGGTGGTACATATATTGTTTCATATTTATGTGGTACAAAATTTTAGAAGTTTGAGAACCCCTGATATATACGTTTTACTTTCTAGACAATAACGATACAGAGTACATTTTAGCAAATGGATATATGAGCAACTTAACATAAAAATTAAAAACTGATATATTGAGTGAAAACTAACATTTCTTAGTAAACTGTGAAGATTTTATTTCAAAAAGGAAATTTTTTCTTCTTTTATCTGTAGATTAATGTTATAACCGTTAATCTAACGTTGAGCTTGCTTATGACTTTCTTGTAATTCTTTTTTGTCCTTAATGAGCCTATTCACCATAAAAGCATTTAATGTGAACCATTAATAGTAACAAAGGAGCCACTGACGTTTTTAACAGAAAAATGCATTACGTGGAATAAATAGGCTCGTTAAACTTATTCGAGTAGTTAAAACGTCAGTCTGGAGCCGAGTACATAATATGTGGTGGTATAAAAAACTTTCACTAACTATACAAGTGGTGCAAATGCTTTTCAAAATGATCATTTAGATTGACTTTAATTTATACGAAACAGTTAAATTATAAAATAAATAAGTAAAATAAGAATGAAAATAATTAAGCTGTATCTATATTTTAAAATCTATCAGCTTAAAAATACATAATTCTAATGTATTTAATGTTCGTCGTGCACTATGCAATTCTATAGCATTATATGAAATTTTAATATCGTCTGCCTCGAAATGGCGGAATCAGACATTTTCTAGGAAAACTAAATTCGAGAACTTCTGTCTCCAGATTGGCAGTATATCAGAAATTTCAGACAATTAATGCTGTGGTGTATAACAACACGGCAAACCACCTTCATGCAAAAATAGAGAGATCAGATTACATATGTTCCTAACGTCAACATTTCTTTCTTAAAAAATTTACATTACGTTTTGGAGACTTTTTCCGATACAAGTGTCTTAGATGTGTACTTTTAAGACTCACAGTAATCAGTGTAGTTTTGTAAAACGTCCCATACGTCGAGCAAGAAACCCAGATGAAGATCACTTAATTTTCGTCCGTGGAATCACTTAAAAGTCGTTTTTGCTCTGAAACAAATACTCTATTCAGAGTCTAAATAAATAAAATTAAGTAAAAAATGAAAAATAAAAAAGATAAATAAAAAATAATAATAAAAGAAAATAAAGAGAAAGGTTTTTTAAAATAAGCTTTTATCTGATAAAATAATCAATGAACTAAGAGAAAGAAAGTAACGTATGTTAACCGATAGATTAGAATGCAGTACAATTGCATAAAATACAGTATTACAGTACTGAAAATATAATAAAAACAACTGTCATGTCACATAACATGACTTACAGAGAGAAATAACAAATTGAACTGTTACTTGAAGATAAGTATAGAATTAACCATTATAGACGTTATATGACAAAACAGAGCACACTTAGTATTCAGTACACGTTATGCTAAATTCATGTCCAAAATTATCATAACATGCATGAAATCACGGATATCTCAGAAACTGGGAACTAGTACAATCTTACAAATTTGCGCGGAATGATACTTTACAACATAACGCATGAAAAAAAGAAAAAATCTGGTGTGGCTACCACGTGACTTCCTTGTACTGTCTATGAAATCGTACACATTTTTTGCTCCCTTTCATATAAAATTATTTCCTCGAATTTCATTAGCTATATATTCCTCTTTCAGTTAATTCAGTTCTCAGTTTGCGGCAGGGCAAAAATGCATAAAACCCAAAACATCTTCATTAAAAATTGTAAAATGCAGAAACTCATAAAACACCAAACACCATTAAAACAGTTACAACAAATTTCTGCAAATAAAATAACTACTCAAATTCAGTAAGCTGAGAATAACGCGGATCTTTCGGGGCACAAAACAAAGTTTATTTTTGGTGCCACTCTGCAAAAAGACACTGAAGGTGCAAAACTGACTTAATTCACTGTTCTACTAAGAATTGAAATGTAAACAAATTGCGGCTTCGTTAGGGTTTGTAGCGCTTAAACAACTTTTAAATTGTTGATAGCTAAAAGCATAAAATCCTTCACCGGAACCTAAGAACAACATAATTCAATCACTTTTAAACTAAAAAATGCATAATTTACCAACACATAAGACTAAGGATATATATCTGAAATAATAAAAACAAATTCATGGGTAATGACCAACAGGAATTTTTATGTCGTAGAATGCTGAGACGCCGATCCACACTGAATAAGAATTTGGCAGTCGAGGTAGGTTAAATCTTTATCTTCAGTAAACATATTGCGGCCACAAACAACTCGGCACATTATTTGTGCCTATTTTAAAAGGTTTACATTTTTGATAACTTCGCAGCAAGAAAAAAGCAACAGACAGCAGACCAGCTAGGCCGAATAGTAGCGAGCAAGTGCATTTACATTCAGGGTGAAATCTTAATTCAGACTGAGTTACTTTTGGTTCTCAATGCATTTTGATTGGATAGTTAATACTTCTGTTAAATTATTATTGGTTGCTTGCGTTTTAGTTCCATTTAAATCATCAGAACTATGCAAGATCATATGACAAGGATTAATCTAGAAATGACGCAGTGCATAGAGAGGGAACTATTTTTACAATTGAGAGGGGAAATTTATATTGCTAATTTATCTTTTACATATTCTTTACTTTCCTAACATATACATATATATACACTTTTGGTGCAGCCGATTGCAATCAAATAGGGAGGTGCACAACTACGTGTTACATCAGTCCCATACACAAAATTTAAACGTTCTGAGGAGGCTACTTTTTTTTAGTTATGCAAGTACATACATACGTACGTACGGACGTCACGAAAAAAAGAACTCTTCTGAATCCATTTTTCGATCAGTCCTTTATTCTGTCCGTACGTACGGATGTCTCGCAGAAACATCGTTCAAATCCATTAAAGAGCGGTCAAAATGAATATATTTGTTAAAATATGATACCTGAAATCTTTCGCGGTTACGATATTTCTTTTACTTCGTGCAACGAAGTAAAAATTTAAGAGCACTGCGTATGGTATAAAACTATAGCATGATTTCATAGTCATTAGTTCTCCCTCGCCGAAACAGGAGATGTGAAAAATATGCAACGCCCTCGCCGGGACTCGAAACTGGACCTCTTGATTACGCGTCGAGTGTGCTACCGTTACATTAAGAATTAAATTTGAAATAGTATATTCGCCTGACTTATACACACATATTACAACATGTTTATATGCTGGCAATAAAATTGTTAACCACAGTTCGGGGTGTTAAATTCCCTGCCTCCAGCAGTGCGATCTTCAGAGTATTTACGTCTGTAAAAGAAGGATGTCTCCTGCAGCTGCTTTTCCAAGGTAACCCCATAAGTTCCGTGTCGGGTTAAAAACAGGAGTTTTACTGACCACGGTATTCGCTCGGTGCTTTCAATTTCAAGGAATTCTTGGTCTGTTCTATGTGGACTAATTTTATCAAATATGCATAAAAAGTAAAGATCGATATGCACCTCTGTACCAAGTCTTACATGAAGTTCTAAAACCTCATCCCGATATCCTTCCCGATTCCGAGTCACGGATTCACTGGAGAAAATGTGTAGAGACGTACGCCCCCCCCAGTCGATCATATTCCTCTCCACACCACCACACCTGCATTGCATAAGCGGTCACATTCCATAATGTTCGAAAGAAGATTTTGCATTCCTGACTCCTCCCAGGTGAAAACGCGTCTAGAATCAGCTGTTAAACTAAACTTCGAGACATCAGCAGACAACATGAGACCACTAGTGCTTATGAACTCTCTTTCGTTCTGAAGACGGGGAAATATTAGCCCTTGGTTTTCTGATATAAAAGTGTTTTTCATTTAAGTCTTCTGTATACAGTTTGCCATAACACAACAGTTCAAGGGGTGGTTGCAGTTGATTTCTTGTTATGAATAGAAGTTACTGTCAGATGTCGATCTTGAGAAGCAGTTGTTGCTCATTTGGGATCTTGTTCGGGCTATATATTTTACGGAGTATCATTAATTTGGGGCATGTAAAAACTGGTGTGAATGTGCTTACTCCGCAATAATATGCAATAGTCTAAGGTATTTCTCCAGCCTTCAAGCACGACTTCGTGACGTAGTGGTCTGCACACTAGGCGCGTATTCGAGAGGTCAGAGGTCCTGGCGAGGTCAATGCTCATTTTTCATCTCTCCTGCTTTAAAAAAGTACCTAATGTCTAATAGTTGCGCCCGTACTGAAAAAAAAGTGGAGGATTATGATTCTCTACCGCCACGATTTGGCGATTGGGTTCCCTAACTTCCAGTCGCCCTTTAGGTATATAAGGTATTTCTACCACCTTCTTAGCATGCCTTCGTGTTGTAGTGCTCAACACACCGGGCGCGTATTCGAGAGGTCCGAAGTTCGAGTCACGGCGAGGGCATTGCTTATTTTTCATGTCCCCTGCTTCGAAATAACCTAATGTGTCTGCAGTACAAAGCGCAATAATAGTGCAGCCCAGTATAATACTTATGCGACGTAATACTCTAAATACAAATTATATCTTAATCATTAAATATATAGAGTATGATATATTTATTAATATCGTTATAATATCTCGTATTACGAAATACATTGCACTGCATTAAAAGACAATTTCATTTATACAATTTGATGCATAAAATCGTTCTGAGAATAGTTATGGATGAAGACTATATTACACTACACACAGTAAATTACGGTGATGAGTGTGTAAAAAGCAATTGTTAAAAAATTTTTGTTGTAATAAAAATTATCATATGACACAATATATATGATTATTGTTTCATATGATGATGATACATAAATATGATTTACTAATCATATTTAATAAATATGTCATAAATAATAAATATGTCACATCATGATTTAGTAATCGCATTTAATAATGTGTCATAAATATGATAAACTAAGACCGATCGTCATGGTATGTTAACTTCGAATTTGCTAACAACTGAACCATTATTTGATTATGACCCATAACAGTAACAAAAATCAGTAAACTAACATAACCAAAGTAGAATTTGGGAAATGACACCTTGTCATTAAATTAAAAGAATGTAACGCGAAGACGACTATACCAGGAATGATATATTTATTGAAAGTCAAATATTCTTTGCTGATTCAGCTGGCCTTTACTTCCTTCTGGACATTAGTTTTAGGATCAGTAGCTGCACCCCCAATAGATCGCTACTGTTGCGGAGGCTCGTTGATATAACTTGGCTTATATAATCTTACGTTGGCGGAGTGCGCATTTGTCCCGTTCCTAACTTTGCATGTCACAGGCGCTCGTGAGTCGTTGAAACAGAATTCAATATTCGCCGCCAAGGGGATGATATCTGCAACACTCTCTCTCGGAATCAAATTGATGTTGTAGGGTTTCTGTTATTTTGCATAACAAATTTATTTTAAGTTTGATGCCTCTCTTGAACCTCTCAATATCCCCTAGTATTTTCTCGCCAGGATCTAAATTTAAAGTGAAGTGAATATTTAAACGGGTGAATCTCTGAGTTTATTCACAGCGTGTTTTCTCTAGCCAGCGCACGTTTCTTCGCTATCTATCTCTCACTGTTACGCTAGAAATCCTCTTGGCTATTTCGGATTATCATTACGCCTGTGATGTGAGTCAACCCGTTAGGTGTAATTCAATGTCCTAATCCAGCACTATTCTATTTTAGATACTTGAATTATATTCTATATTTAAGTTTTCACTGCAAGTTGACGGTGCTTTTATAACGCACGAAGATCGTGCCTTTCTTTTAAACTTTGAATTAATTAAGGGTTACTTTTCACCCTTCTTCTATGCCAGTAATTTATTCACGCCTGTGCGAGAATTCGACAGGTTCATTGTAGGATCTAATTTAGTTTTATGTGGAATAGCAAAGACAAATCTTAAATTTTCTGCTCTGGAAATGGGCCACGGGACGAGAAATATAGTTTGATCTCGTTTCGACAATCTTAGTGGTCGACGTAGTAATCGCAGGTGCTTGTTTAGGCTCATTCTTCTAGACCAATAATAAACTCAGGCTGCAGACTATCAGCAGACATGGATGTGTCCAAACCAGGCTTAATGTTCACGACAAATTACTTTTTTGAACGGGAAATCACGCCTTACGGTCCAGGATACGGTTGTCGTACAAGAAACCTAAAAACATCTTGTCTAATAAAGACAGGTATAGCATTTTAAATTTCAAGGTACATGAAGACATAATAAGATGTATATCTCGAAGCTAGAAATGGTAATCACTCATTTTTAGCTGTAAAGTTCGGAAAAATTCCAATTAGAAAAGAGAAGTCTGTGGCAAATTTCAAGAGAATTAATTCTTCAGGGGCAGTTTCAGTGGAACTCCATAAATAAAATCTGCAAGACCAGAGACCAGAGACCAAGCAACACTAGTGCAAGGGTGTCTACACTGGTGTGCAAAAATTAAGGACGAAGTCGAAAAATTAGCATATCAGCTGAACGAAGAGGCAGAGCGGACAAAAAGACCAATCAGGAGATTACGTAAGGTGATGTACGGTAGCACATGCGCAGATATGCAGGTAGACGTAATGGGGGAGTGTCTGAGTAGTATAAAGCATGTTGTCGGTGTAAGATCAGTATTTCTGGCAAAGAGATTGCACGCCGTATAGCAGTTAAAATCACACCGAGTTCCTGCCTCAGCGATAAATGGCGAATAATCAATCTGTTAGACGACATCTGGATGCTTTTACCCGAGGTCGAATCATTGGAAAGTTGGAGGAAGGCCGCAGTGTGAAAAGTGTGGCTGACAAGTTGCTCACAGCATCGTTTCACGACTTTGGAGACAATTTCAAACTACAGGAGCAGCTATCCGGGGGTCTAGTAGTGGTCGTCCACGAGGAACCACACCCGCAGATGACCGATATATTGCCTTACAGGCCAGAAGAAACAGGCGGCAGACAGCGGGAGAAATCGCTAGACACACGGCACAGGCGACTGGACGACCGATATCGCTTTTTACCGTGGCCAGAAGACTGAACGGTGGTGGTCTGTTTGCACGACGCCCTGTACGGTGTGTACCTCTAACGCCTGCCCATCGGAGAAGGCGTTCTCTGTGGTGCCGGGAACACCGGAATTGGAGAGACAATGAATAGGGACGAGTACTCTTTACAGATGAGAGCAGATTTAGTCTGAGTTGCCATTCTAGACACATACACATCTGGACAGAGCGGGGAACACGCAATAACCCCTTCAACATCATCAAAAGGTTTGGAGGTCGCGGAGTTCTCGTTCGAGCAGACGTAATGCTTGGTAGCCGGACCGACCTTCATATCTCCCAAGGAGGTTCGTCACCTGGGACTGCTATTGTAACGAGGTTCTTCTTCCTTACATGCGTCTTTTCACAAGGGCTATGGGTCCTCAGTTCCTCTTAAGGACGACAACGCTCCACCTCATCGCACAGTTACTGTCGAAGAGCTGTTGGAGAGCGAAGATATTGAACACATAGATTGGTCGACAAGGTCTCTCGATCTAAATTTCGTCAAGCATGTACGGAACTTACTAGGGAGACCTGTGTCAGCACGTAACTTATCGCCAATAACGATTCCGAAACTGCGATTGGTGCTACAAGAGGAACGAGCAGCAGTGTCTCAACAGCTCATTAACAACCACATATCCAGCATGCATAAATGATGTGAAACCTGCCTAGCAGTCAGGGGAGATCATATCCCCTATTAAAGACCGGATGTTTCTTGCTGGACACCCATCACAGGGATGTTTCGGCCTTCAGTCGCATTGCGCTCCATGCTACTTTTTCAATAAAGCTTCTTTTTATCCCTCTGATTTCTCTTTTAGTAAGTGTTGCTTACATTACTCATGTCCTTACGTATTGGGGATCTTACGGTATTAAATGTGTTGATTTGGAAAGCTTTTGTGCAAAGTTATATTGAAAAATCCGTCTCGTCCTTAATTTTTGCACACCAGTGTATCCAGCTGTATATACATGTTGCTCATTAAGGTTGCCTTAAGATGGTGGTGCAAGACGCTTTGCCATACCACTGCGGTTCGAATTATAAGCAGTGGTTCCATTTTTAAAGGAATCTAAAACTTTGCTTAATTCAACAAAACATTGATTTTCGAAATTTGCTTCTTAGTCAGTCATGATTGTTTCAGGAACTCGAAAGACTGATACCCAATCGGCAAGAAACGCAATTGCAAGTCTCTGCATGCTGGTCCTTCAAAGAGAAAGTTTCGTATTATATTTTTATAATTTTTAATATTTAGTTTCTTACATGTATTACGCGTCTGTATTACCCTCAGTCACACAAACGGGCTAACAGAATCCTCTTCAGTTACAATACAGATGATCTTCGATGTTTTCTTTCAAATAATACTGTATATTAGCTGGAATATTTAATTCATCTACGATTTAGGTGGTAATTTTCAGCTAAATGGCAGACCCTTTCGCGTTGCATTACTAGTGATTTTTCTTTTTATTTCGAAATTGTCAAATTTCGGTTGTTTAAATGATAATTTCAATCTAGCCAGGCAATTTAAATTGAAATACCGGAAGCAGGGTATTGATTTATATTTACGAAACTTTAAAATTTTTTTTTTTATTTTTATGTTTACATGAAATTTTGTATATTCAGATCGTTTTCATGCCATCTACCGAGCAATTAAGCGAAAGTATTCAAGAATAAATTTTAAGCGTCTGGTGCTTTTTTCATAATTAAGTGGGCAGTTTGCTTTAGTTTGGAAAATTTTAAAAGCATGACAAAGTAGGTAAAAAAAATACATAAACAATTTTAATTTTGTAGGAAAATAAGAAAATTTCTTAAGAAAGCCGATATGATTATTGTTGCCTTTGACCAGATTATACGGCGCGTGTTATAGCTGAGCAGATTAAACAACTACTATTCCTGAGAAAGAGATTTTAGCAGACCTCCCGAGAAAGTCATATTTATTGCGGTTAACGATACGAGCAGCATCATTAGATGCACGGAGAGATTAAGAAGTTTTTTCGGAGAATACGAAAGTTTTCGTTATGGTTTACTGCACACGAGATAACTGATAACAAGGTCAACCCAATTTAACTTGAGGATTAATCCTCGGATTATGTTTGCTTGTAAGTATGATTACTTACAGACGTATGTACATACAAAAGTTTCTGGCCTGATATACTTCTAAAAGAAATTGAGAACATTTACTAGCTTATTTTTCATTATAACCTCCTTGTCATTTGATATACTTTCCACACTATTTAATAAGAAAATCCGTGCCCTGGAAACGTAATATGAAGGTCTGTCCTCAAAATGTCCCATAACTGCTCTTTCACGCCATCGTCGTGTTAAATATCTAAGTGATTATGTTATATTAGAAGTGATAAGCAACATTTTTAGTTCTTATTAATCTATGTTCTTTCGAAGGCAACCTCAGTCTTTTCAACCCAGGTTCAATTCGATAAAACTAATTTATAATTTTTAATGCTGTACTGTAGTAGACAGATAAACATAAAGACAAATAACGGATAAGCATACACATCCTAAATATCCAAATTCAATACTTCCTTAGGTTTTGAAATAAACATGTGTGATTGTTTAACATGACATATGAAAAGAACATGATCTAAGTAGAAATAAATGAGAGTTTGTCCTTAAAGATTACACAATTATTAGCTTATACTAAGAGGAGGTGAAGAGTATTTGCTTAGACAGATATCAACAAGCGCGGCAGATCTGCGAGCAAAATTCTCGATTTTAAGTTCGCATTCTCTTCCGAGAAATAATCCTGATTGGTGGCATGCGAAAACATCATGTCCGGCAAGTCTTTTATTCAAGGTGTACCACACTTTACCAGTTCCGAAAGTGCTCGGAGTGTAGTCCCCCGAACAACAGCATCCGAAGGAAGCTTAAGAAATCTTCAAAAGAAGTATTTTCCTTCTTCCTAAGAAGTCTCTTCAATCCTCCATAAGAAATCTCTTCAGCCTTCCAGAAGATATCTAATCAAAAACAAAATCCCAGAATATGATGCTGTTGAGTGGAGCATTACGCACACATCATCGCACAATCATTACAGTCGAAGGTTGTGAAATCTTTTAAGGCTGGAATTCACGAGTTCACTTTCCTTTCTTCCTTCATTAATTAACAGTCTCTAAACCATGTTTCTGTTAATCATCATTTAAGGGGTAATACAATCGGTATTTCATCGAAGCTCAGTACGCCGTATATAAGAACATAGCACGCGGACCGTCACACCATCGTTATAGTCTGAATCCGATATTCTGAGTCTTTTAAAACTGGAATTGACACGGTCACGTTCTTTTCTTTCATCATGTAATAAGTAGCATTTTCATGTGTACACTGAGCAACTGTGTAATTCAGCTGATCGTTTCATCATAGCTAGTGTAACAGTTTCTTCAGAGCCAATGTCAAAAACGAAATCCTATTATTTGGTCTATCCTTTCCACCTCGCAAACTTAAACTTAATTCCGAACAGTATTCTTTGGTTCCCTGCTTTACTCTTCATTTAATTATATATTAAAATTGATTTCTTACGCAACCACGCCTCACATGATCTTACATTGGTCAAAAAGTAAGTCACACCATTTTTTCGAAAGTATCATTATCAACAGTTTAAAAGTTTAAGGGGCTACTTAAGCTTCACGCACCGCCATTTGTTTACATATGAAACTGATTAGAAGAGTGAATTAAGTCAGTTTTTGCAACATTATTGTCTTTTTTGACGAGTGGGAGCAAAAGTAAACTTTCAAATTTGTGCACCGAAAAATATTTTTTTTTAACTGCTTTAACTGTATTTCGGGGGGGGGTTCCCAATTTTTAATAAAGACTTCATGAGGTTTTGAGATTATATGTATTTTTGCTTACCGCGAAGCAAGAACTGAATTAATTAAATGAGAAATAATCTCTAATCAAATTCGAGGAAATAGGCTTAAATGAAAAGCAGCAAAAAATGTGTATAATTTAATAGGCTATACAAGGAAGTCGTATGTTGTTACATCAGATTTTTTCTTTTACGGTAACGTGGCATGTTGAATTAGTATTCCAACACAACCAATAAAGACATCTTTAGCTTTCATATTAATTAGCCAAATAATCTTTCAGTGCTTCTCTGGTGTCTTTTGTTTCAGACAAAACCTTTTGATGACCTCCTCCTCTACGTTTAGTGACGACTTTCTCTTTGGATTGGAACAAATCTTCTGCTGTGGCATTAGCTGAGTACCTCTGTAAATCGAAGAGACTGTTGTGTATTATTTTATACTCACAAATGGTGTGGTAGAATAAAGTTTTAGTTTTACGTGTTTGTCTATTTTTGTGCTTTCTCAGTTTAAGTAATCTACCAGTGATAAGCTGCATCATAGCTTGTAGGTATAATTACACTAAGAAGTGAGAATCAAATTCTAACTCGTTAGTAGCTAGAAATAACCGCTTAGTTGTTATAAAGTGATCAAAAACATTTTTGAAAAATCATTGCAGTTCCTTAAAAGGAAGAAAAGTTAAATTGCAAAAACTTTGGTTTAGATTATTATAGCAAAGCAAACTAAAGCTATATTATCTGCATTTGGTTTAGTTTATTACAGAAAATCACAACACAAAGCGGAACTACCAATCTTCAGGGATTTTACCTCTAGTCCGCTGCAGGACTCCTAAATTACAAAAAGAAGCTTGGAAAGTAGTGCAGTGCGTTTTATGTTAAATGCATTACAATACATATTATTTCAATATTATTTGTTACTTATTAAAAAGGTATTTCTTTAGCTTTTCCATTTAAAACTATATATAATATATATATATATCATTGAAAACCCTAATTCCTTTTTACTTACTTGTGCGAAGTATTGTAATAACGAAATATTTCGGGTATCATATTTCAACGAAAATATCCATTTTGACCGTTCTCGAATCCATTTCAACGGTGTTTATGCATGACATCTGTACGTACGGCTAAAATAAAGGACTCTTTTGCCAAAAACATATTGTAAAATGGATTTAAAATGAATTCAGAAGAGATTTTTTGTGACGTCTATACATACATATATATGTATCTCACATAACTCAAAAACGAGTGTCCCCAGAATGTTGAAATTTTATGTATAAAATTGCTATAACATCTAGTTGTTGATCTACCTTTGTAAGGTTTTAGTTAAACTAATCAAGTTTTATTTTAATTTAAATCTGTCTATCTCCTCTCTGCTTCAACTTCCCGTCAGAAGAAGCGCGCGGTTTCAGCTTATGCTAATTTTGAAGTACAGCGAAGTACTATTTAAGCCAGAGGTAGAAACCTCTTAGTGTGAGAGAGCTTTAGTCTCAAATCACGGTCAGTCTGCTCGACGTTCGTCTGACCAGCTAGCAGTTTAAATTTATAAGCCATAGTGCTTACTACGTGATTGCATTGTAAAACAATTTGAAGTGCGCTAGTATTAGTATATCTTGCTACGCACCCTTTTAGGTAGAGGCCAATCTCTGCGAATCGCTCTGTGAGCAAACTTTGATTTAATTTCTATTTTAGGTTTAGCATTTTAAATTATTTGATTGTTAAGTTCGACCCAAGTGCGGTCTTTTACTTTCTGTATCTCTCCCGAGTTGGGAAGTTTGTAACTAATAGTGATTCAATAAAAGAGGATTTCAAATCCCTTCACGTGCAGTTACTATCCAGCCCAGCAGTTACATCAGAACATAGCTTACGTTTCATCAGCTCACTGTTCCAGTTCAGGACTTAGAACTTGAGGATAAGAACCCGATTACAGACTGTATTTATGTTTCCAAAAATGATGCACAGAACACTAAGTCCTGATA
>KK116466.1:159992-201486 GCA_000611955.2 Stegodyphus mimosarum
ATATTGCCTTGTAAGAGTTGGCCTAAGTTTAGAACAGTTAAATTTTGACTATTTTAGAATTACGAGTTTCAACATGGTCCGTTTGGACCAAAGTAGTTTAACTATCGCAATTCTGGCGGGAAGTATGTAAGGTTTTAGTTAAACTAACCAAGTTTTATTTTAATTTAAATCTGTCTATCTCCTCTCTGCTTCAACTTCCCGTCAGAAGAAGCGCGCGGTTTCAGCTTATGCTAATTTTGAAGTACAGCGAAGTACTATTTAAGCCAGAGGTAGAAACCTCTTAGTGTGAGAGAGCTTTAGTCTCAAATCACGGTCAGTCTGCTCGACGTTCGTCTGACCAGCTAGCAGTTTAAATTTATAAGCCATAGTGCTTACTACGTGATTGCATTGTAAAACAATTTGAAGTGTGCTAGTATTAGTATATCTTGCTACGCATCCTTTTAGGTAGAGGCCAATCTCCGCGAATCGCTCTGTGAGCAAACTTTGATTTAATTTCTATTTTAGGTTTAGCATTTTAAGTTATTTGATTGTTAAGTTCGACCCAAGTGCGGTCTTTTACTTTCTGTATCTCTCCCTAGTTGGGAAGTTTGTAACTAATAGTGATTCAATAAAAGAGGATTTCAAATCCCTTCACGTGCAGTTACTATCCAGCCCCAGCAGTACATCAGAACAAAGCTCACATTTCATCAGCTCACTGTTCCAGTTCAGGACCTGAGAAGAAACACCCTGGTAAATATTTCACAATGTTTCCAAAAATGATGCACAGAACCCTCAGTCCTGATACCTTTTTCGATGCAATTGGCCTCACCGAACATGTATATATAAATATTCCCTATCTGTTACCCAACTCGCTGGATTCAGTTTCTTTATTATTGAATGTCAGTAAATTGTGCATTTTTGGCTTTAAAGTGATTGAATTATATTGTTCCTATGTTCCGGTTAAGTTTTTATGTTTGTAAATAATCTGTATGCATAGAATTAACAACAATTTAAAGGTTTAATTGGCGTTAAACCTAATGAGGCTGCCACTTGTTTACATTTGAAACTCTTAGTAGAATAGTGAATTATGTCAATTTGTGTACCGACTTCAGTATCTTTTTGCCCAGTGGTGTTTTAGGTCTTTTAGCATTTTACAATTTTTAATGTATATGCTTTGAGTTTTTATGTGTTTTTCCCCTTGCTGCCAAGTAAGAACCGAATTGATTCTAGGATAAATATATCTCTAGCGAAATTCGAGGAAATAAATGAAATGCCTCAAAAAATGTGTTTAAGTCATGTGGTATTCACATCAGATATTTTTTAAATATAATGGAAAATGGAAATATGAATTTTTATTTATTTTATTACAGCTTTTTTTGTATTTTTTAGCCAATAAAGAATCAGTTAATAAATTTTTGTCTGTTTTATTTCAGCTTAAGTAAGTTCTACATATGCCTTAATTCACTATAATTTTTAAAAACTGGTGAATGAAAGCACTCTTTGTTTTTGTTACCGAGAACCTCGTGTATACTTTGTGAACCATATCTGCTGTACACAGAATGCTGGAGAAAAGTGGGTTTCGGCTTCATATCCTTAAATACTGAACCCAGACGTATATATTAGGAAACAAAATAAAGCACAGTGTTGCTACCTTTAGTTGTAATTGCGCCAGACTTGGTGATCTTGCACTTCAAATTTGAACGCCGTCAACTAGGCGAGAAAATGTTAGTTCGTTCGTCTGCAGGCACCAAGTCGCGTCGGTGTGAATTGTCGAGAACATCGCTTCTAAGTAATGTATCACATATAATATTGTTGAGTTTTAGTAGTTCTACAAAAAGACATTATCTCTTTATACAGTTCACTTTAGATATAAACACACGGAATTTTGTGAAAACAAGTCTTGGCACTGCAAGTGAAAGGAAAAGGAAGGGAGGTAAAGGGAAGGAAATTCCATCCCTTTATATGACACTGTGGTGTTCTGGTCACAGCACTATTAATGTGGTGTTGCAAATGTGACAGCCTAATCTAATGTGATACTAGAAGTATCAAATATAAATCAAGTCTACATAAATTTAACTAACCTAAAAATTAGTGGTGTACATTGCGTTTACTCTTTAAGATAAGAATAACAAAATGGTTGCTTACCCAATAACCCCCATGCATGAGACTTGTAGATATCGTTTAAAGACACATTTATTTTATCACAAGAAACTTGTCTGGGTTAATAATATATCAATGCAGGTTACAAAAGCTATTCATGAAGGACTTACAGATGCTGTCTGATATGATAGACAAGCATGTTATTAACATCGTTCATTTTTAATGGAAAGTGCAGTTTCATAATCTGAAAACATCGATGACACAATACTTATTAACAATTACCAAAATGCCTATTTAAGGTGAGGCGTATTTTCCGGAAAGAAGACAGCAATTTCTTGTATATATACCCAATTATCGAGCACATGACCGTCACTTTCGAAGATACGGGTTGCGAAGATTAAACACATTGAACACAAAGCACAAGAGGTATTTTCTTTTGAGGTAGATTCGTTATTTCATCCAGGTTCTTATCCCTCAATTATGCACCTTTCATTAAATTGGAACTTGACTTCTCCTCCATCTCAGGTAAGAATATCATATCGACGTGATGATGCTAAGAATGATGGTGCGAGACGTGTGGGGCCTCGGTAGAACGAGGTTACGCAGAAAGAGAAGAAGAACCAGTCCGTCCAGTTTTTTTATACAATACGGCGCATGTGGTAGCCCGCGATTACGATTACAGCGGCGATGACGATACACTCCGCGCCGTGAGAATTCTATCTTCTCACAGATACTAACATCTCACATTAGGTATAATGTAATACTTCTCACAAGAAAAACTAACATTTTTTATCATTGAAATTACTTTGATTTTATTATATAAAATCAAGGAATTCCATACATTTAAGTGCAGTATGTATAAAAGATAGTAGAAAACCGTAAAGCTTAAAAGAATGTTGTCATCAACTTTGTATAACAAATAGTTATCCAGCCATCTTTTTGAAGCAATCACGAAATCTTCTGCTACATGTAGTTAATGTAGTTAATGTAGCAAATGAACAGTAATTAAATTTACACAATTAAAGAAAATATAACTCTTTAGTTACGTAGTACAGCTTACATTAATAGAAGTAACTAACAAATAAGAAAATATTTTAGGTTCTTTCATTTTGCTTCAGAAAGTTGTAAATGTTAAAAGATATACGTAAGTGCGGGAATAAATGAATGCATCATTTTTCTAGGGTAAGGATTAAATTTTCGATAAATACTCCACGGGCTCATAATAATAATATGTTTGGTTTGACGTAAACCAATTAAGTTTCTCCGGGATTAGATTATTAAAGGTGATCAGAATAATTTTGTATCGCAAAAGCTCGTGAAACTATGTAAATTGTTGAAGTTTAATTATGAAAGAGTTATTAGTTCCAGAAGCTTAAAGTGAAGATTTAATTATTCTAAATTTATGCATGTACTAACATATAACCTTTAAGCAAACAACAAAAATCATTTCTTAATTGTAGTTTTTTTTGTAAAATATTTTCCTTGTTTTCTTAAATCTATGCATAAATAAATTTATTTCTTACTCTGTGTATAAAGCGGTCGTTGAAACTAAACATAATTCTTCGGCATACTGAGTAAAACTATTTTTGTGTTTATGTTTTGATTTATTAGTACTGAAGCTTAAATTAGTCAACTACTAAATGATTCTGGAGTATCAAATTTCTGCGATTAAGTGCATCCTAATTCTATAAGATTAAAAAGGAAAGTTATTATAACTTTAATTTTATAAATTTAAACCCTTTTACAATTTTTACATACGTTAAAAATCATTAATACTCATATGTTTACTTAGATTGGGTACTTATAATACGACATTAACAAGTAAGGTCTAACATTGAACTCTAAATTTTTCTCAAAAGGAATATATGAATCTACCGATCTATAACAGTGATCTTCAAACTTTGTCGATTCACAGAACCCTTAGGACTATAAGGCTCTAGGGTTTCACTCTTTTATCTAACAGCAAGATGTGTAGGAACCTCGTGAACAGATAAGTGAATAATCGCTTTAGTTCAGGAACAAAGACGTAAAACTCAAGAAGGGTTAATTATCCTATATTATTCAAAATAAGAGTGTACGGTCAGCTACTTTCTCAAAGCGTACAGCAAAGTCTCGACTTGGGCTTGAACTCAAAGTAATAAGAAATCAAACTTAATTAATGCTTAACTAAAAAGATATAGCCGAAGCTATCAAGATTCTAACTAGTTGGCCCCTAAATATCAAATAAGCTGGTGAAGCTATCAAGAGCCAGAAATACGGCCGAGCGTAGTAATAACTTAGAGAGACGTAGCCGAACTTCTGACTAGGCGAACGCGCGCTAGTCAGAAAATCAGCCACTCTAACGAAGTCAGTGGAACTTCGACATAAATACTACTCTTACTTGTTTGCATTAAACACGATTCTAAAAGCACATTCTGGTAGAAAATTGTAAGCTGAAAAAAAAAAGGAACAGGAAAGTAGCTTAAAATAAAAATAACTGTTAAAAACTTAGGATAAACCTTACAAGGTATTTTCTCCCTCCTTCCAGCATGCCTTCGGGGTGTAACAGTAACACACTCGCCGCGTATTCGAGAGGTCCAGGTTCGGGTCCCGCCGAGGGCAATTGCACATTTTTCAGCTTCCTGACACCACAAATAACCTAGTGACTCTACAATGACGCTCGAAGTAAAAGGTGGTGGACGATAATTCGTCATCACCAGGATTTGGCGACTGAGTCCCCTAATCTCCAATCATCGTTTAAAAGGGGGGCTATATAAGGTAGTAGTAGTAGTAATGGGGGCGCAGCCCTCCGGCCCACCTGACTGGAATGCTCCAGTCGTATGGCTCAAATTAAGAGCTAGCCCATCTAACAACAAACAATGAAGACAACGGTCGGTCCGGCCGTGTCCAGAATAAAATTATGTAAAATACAACGATGTAATAACTATCATAGTATAAGCCGAAGCCCCAGAAAACCAAAGCCTCAAGAACCGGACAACAAAAAAAAAGGTTAGTATAATGTGAACAAATCAAACCAAAAAGATACATTTTAGTATGGATGCAATTAAAAGACCGATCCATCCATTCATACCAACAAAACTAAAGAAAATCATAAAATCACACCGTTAGTTACAAGAAAAAAGAACAAACAACATGTAACCATACATACTACAAACAAACCAGGGAACTACCAATAAAAAAAAGGGAAAATCCCAAAAATCATAACTAAAAATCTCAAAAACAAAATGTACAGGTCTGTGATTTAATCGGTACAATCAAACACAATAGGCCTCAATTCCAAAACAAAGAACAAACCAAAAATCACAATACATTACCATCAAAAAACCAACAGAACTGTGACAAGAGTAACTCCACTTTTCCAACACAAAAATATAGAACATCTAAAATCTACATCTAATTAAACACACAGAACAAACACCACAACAACAGGGGAGCAAAGAAAGCCAATGCCAAGATCCCTAAAACCACTAGTACCGAAAAAAAGCCTATCTGACCTACGGAAAGATCATCAACCGTGGGGTCCGTCTAACAACCACTGAGACACTAGTTCTCAGTGGCAATATGTTTAAATTAAATAAATCCCCGTTTGTAAAATAAAGCATATTTATGAGTTTCTAATTTCATGTACTCCAAGTACAGAAAAATTTTTTAAAACAGGTGCGTAGTGTTAAAAGCAAAACAAAGGACTGCATTGGTGAAAAAATTAATGTCAATTATCTAAAATTACTAGTAAGTAAAAATTAATCAATTTAAAACTTATATTTAAAAATATAAAAACGGAAAGGAAATTCTATCTGTCAGTCCCAATTATTTAAATCTTAAATTGTGTTAATGTCAATAAAAGAAAAACACATACACATGTAATACAATTCAGAGCAATACAAACTCTGTTGCCTCATTTCACATGATCCATCACAAAAGATATAAATATAAAAATTACAATTGATAATATATCTCAAACATTTCTAATATTTTACATTATTCATTACAATTTCTATTCACATTTAGCAAGAAGGTTTTATGATATCATCCTCTCTTTAAACAATAATTTACAAAATCTATAATTCATCAATTAAACATCAGGTTTTGACATCAGTTTTCAAACTACATACCAAAATTAAAATTATAAAACATCGAAATTATAACATTCAGTATATCAACAATACATTCCTTTAAAATATACATTAAAAACTGACTATTGAACGGATTTTTAAACACTTAAACATCAATTCCCGCTGCTTCTCTATTTGTATTTAGAATCTTCATAACAGTCCTACTGTAATCTATTAAGTTCTTATAGTTTTTCCTTATATCAATTTTATAGTTCTTCTTATATTTAACCCTTGCACTCCCAGTTAATATACAGTCATCAAAATAGTGCTGAGCATCTCCAACTTTGTTACAAGTTCTACAACAATCATTATTTTGTATACCAAATCGTTTTAGGTAAGCCGGGAATCGTCCATGACCTGTTATTAATTGATTTACGTCTATATCATTATAAATATTCATATTTTTATCAATTTTAATTTTCTTTAGTATTCCTTGATTTTTATCTGACGACCCCCAGCTTAACCTCCATTTTTCTATATTATTTACATACAGAGCTGTTACTGATTTCCTTTTAGAGGCAGGAATATAACAATCAAAGTCTCCCTCTCCAAGGGCAGCAGATTTCGCTAATACATCCGCCCTCTCGTTCCCCTTATGTCCCACATGGGCTTTCATCCAGTGCAATTTAATATTATGAACAAACTTTAAACGCTTATAAATAATCTTAATATCATGCAATAAATAATTCTTATGCCCAGGACCCGAGAGGGACTGAAGTACCGATAATGCGTCTGAGTAGACATTAATATTATATCTCACTTTCAGAGTTTTCTCTATCCATCTGAGGGCTTCATAAATTGCGTAAGTTTCAGCCTGAAAAATTGAGTTCATATTTTTTAACATTATTCTGTTATTAAAAATCTCGATTCCATGAAAGAAAACAACAAATGCACAACCCACTCCACCCTCGAATCCTGAGCCATCTGTATAAATGTCTAATTCTTGATTTTCTAAATAAGTACAATCATAAATAATACATATTTTATCTTTTGGATGTATTATTTCGTCATAAAATCTTTGAAAAGCATCACTATGCACAGTAATTTCTCCCATTTGTATTTCCTCAATCAAATTATTAGACAATAAGAATTTTTGATAATAAAATTCATAGGAGAACGAGAGAGGCGGAATGCCTGCCAAAACACTTATGACCTCAGTAGATGCGGTACGAAATGCTCTTGTAACGGCCAGCATCCAGCCTCTCTGCAATGAGTTTAATTTATTGCGCAACCTGATCAGTTCCCCTGCCCTTGGGCCCCACGCACCTATACCGTACAGTATCTTAGGCAAAACCACACAACTGAAGATCTTTTTCAAAATTTCCGCCTTCATCCGTAGAGTATCACCGCTAAAATTATTTCTATAGAATTGGAGTATCTTTTCAGTACTTCTATGAATACTTTTGAAGTGATCTATAAAATTTAATTTCTCATCTATTATGACTCCGAGATATTTAATACTGTTCTGAAATTTAATATTATTTCCTTCAAACTTCAATCTAGGTGGACGGGTTTTGACACCGCCTCTTGGAAAAAACAAACCATATGTTTTATCTATGTTAAATTGAATTTTTTCTTTCTTACCCCAGTCAGTCAATTTTCTTTCAACACCGACAAAAGTCTCTTGTATTTTCTCCAGAGACACTCCATTTATGATAATCAAAATATCGTCAGCGTAGCATACAATTCTAGCATTTGGTATGTTAAACTCGGCGAGAAGTGTATTCACTGTCAGGGCCCAGAACAGGGGAGCGCTACATGACCCTTGAGGGCACCCTTTGTAAATTTGCTGTTCTACATACATCTGTTCTGAAATGCCTGTAAAAATAACCTTAACCTTAAGGGCTATATAAGGTATTTTCTTCCGTCTTCCAGCTTGCGTTCATGGTGTAACGATAGCTCACTTGGCGAGTGGTAGAGAGGTCCACGTTCGAGTCCCGGCGAGAGCATTGCACTTTCTTCACCTCTCCTGCTTCAAAAAACCCTAATGATTCTACAGGTGACAGGTGAAAGCAGGTCCGGACACCCGGACGGCTTACATAGCCTGATCGGGTATCGTCCGGATCCCGCAACTATTTGGAGCAACACCCCGAAATCGAGACAATTTACATGGCCATACAAGGGCAAAGTATTAAATTATTCTGCGCTTAATACATTATACTTTCTATAACACAAAAACTTTACGTCAAAACACATATACAATATTCACCGCTACATTAAATAATAGATTCTGAAAGTTCACTGTCGTATAATTTTTTCTCTTCCTCTAATGATTCTACAGTACATTAACATGCTACAGGTACTTTATAAGGCATTTCTCCCCCCTTTTTGGCATGTCTGCGTGGTGTAGTGGTCAGCAGCTCGCCGCGTATTGGAGAGATCCGTGGTTCGAGTCCCGGCGAGGGCATTGCTCATTTCTTCAGCTTTCTGACATCGAAAATAACCTAATAAATGTACAAGTAGCGCCCGAACTAAAAAGATGGTGGATGATGATTCCCTACCACCAAGATTTGGCGAATCGGTCCCCTAGTTCCCAGTCGCCCTTTAAAAAGGGAAGTATATAAGGCATTTCTCCCGCTTTCTTAGCTTGCCTTTGTGGTGTAGTGGTCAACACGCTTGGCGCGTATTCGAGAGGTCCGTAGTTCGATCCCGGCGAGGGCATTGCTCATTGGTCACATCTCGTCCTTCTAAAATACCTAATGTCTCTACAACTTTACGCAAAGATAATTAAAGAGAAGCATTGTTTTTTTATTAAAATATTTTAACGTAATATTAATGTAATTCATGCTATTACCATATGCTCCAGATGTCACCTACCCTTGCATTATATTTAGTGACGAGAGTTTGCTTGCATTTTTTTACACAAACTGACGAAGACTGTCTTTCGTTGCCATATATGTTGAGAAAGATTTTTCACTTAAATATGTTGTTCCAAATAGCATTAAAATGTTTACATCTGTTCGAAAAACTTTTAAGTACTCTGCGTGAACCTACAAGCAAATATTTAGGAGCTATTCTTGCTTAAATGTGGATTTTAACGTCAGATCTGTTGACATGCCAAAACGTTGTTCGGTTATCGTAGTACTCGAGCGTATTTTTTATCATGCTAAGTTTTAAAATTATTCTGTAACTAAATGTATCGTTATATTTTCAGCTAATAAACTCTAGTCAACTAGTATGAGTGCTTTGCAATTTTCTTTTCCAATTTTTATTTTGACTCGTGGAACCGTGAGAACTGATGGGGCTCCGTGAAACACAGTTTGAAAACCCCTCTCTAGCAGTACACACTACTAAAAAGTTAGTTTCTAATAGCCTATAGATAATTAAAATAAAAATTAAAAAACCGAGTTTTTGGCGAACTTTCTGAGGAATATGATCATCTATAGCGAATCTTCTGACGAAATTTTAAAATTTCGTGATATAACCAAAACTACACTGCATCGTCAAATGTAATAGATTTGTATATTTTCAATTTTCTATTCACAATAATTTAGAAACTAATTTTTTAATTTTTAATTTAGAAATTAATTTTTAATAAATGGCGGCAGATGAACTAAAGGCATAAAAACCTTAAACAGAACATAAGAAAAACATAATTCAACCACTTTTAAAGAAGAAAATGCACAATCACCAACATATTAGAATAAAATAACTGAGCTCATCTAGCCGGGGAGCAGTGTAGTTTTAATGCGATTAGGGTAAAGCCTCAAGAGATGAGATTACGGCAAAGCCTCGAGGGGTATTTACCTAATGGAAGGAATGCTTTCGTAGAGGACTTTCCAATGGAAATTGGTTCGTATACACGTTACACATGGGAAAAACCATTAAAATGCGCATGCAGCCAGCCCGTTCGCGTTATGTATATATATAAGTTTGGTGCTGCCGATTGAAACCAAAAAGGGAGGTGCAGAACTACATGTTATAGAAGTTCCATATACAAAATTCAACATTTTCAGATTATTCGTTTTTCAGTTATGCGAGATACATATGTGCGTACAGAAGTCATGAAAAAAATTTCTTCTAAATCCATTTTAAATCCATTTAACAATCCGTTTGGGGGAAAAAAAGTCCTTTATTTTGTCCGTACATACAGCTGTTACCCAGAAACATTGTTCAAATGGGTTCGAGAGCAGACAAAACGTATACTGTCGTTGAAATATGATATCCAAATTTTTTCGCTATTACAATACTTCCTTTTCTTTCATGTACGCAGTAAAGGAAGTATAAAAATGATTTTTACGTCTGTATTTTTTGCATATTCACAGTCAGAGTCACCTGATATTTTACCAGAGAACTTAATGTGCTTTCGGAATGGTTAAGGAAGAACGTCTTCTAAACGTAGACCTAAAATATTGGAGAAAACTATGAAAGCAGTTCAAAGAAAGTTAACGCAGCTTAATAATCCAGATAAAAAAAAGCATCATGCAGGATATTTAACGAATTAATATTTTAATTTATAACATTAATTGTGACGCAGTAAATTGGTTGTAAAATGTATAAGGAGCTTGTATAGTTGCTTTCGGATATTGGCGAAAGATGGCTTGTCACTTCTGACATGTGTAGGATTAAAGGTTCACTTTCCATAGTGAACCTTTCATCCGTACAGTATAATCTACAAAAAATGATTTAAGAAATTGCATTTTCCATCAGAAAAATTAACCTTTAAGACTCTATTTGTTTAATTGCCCGTTCATTTTCAAACCGAACTCAGATAGTACTTATGATAGACAATCCATATATACTTTGCTTTTAAATTAAATATACAATTTTCCAGATAGAATATCGCTAATTTTAAAATAATGTTGCTTATGAATGTTTCATCCTTTATTTACAGCGCTCCTTGCCAAATGGGAGCCTTTTAACGGTTAAGTACTTAAATATAAAATTAGCAAAGCAACAATCTTGTGTTAAAACTCAATCGATTTCGAGGCAAACAGTTGTAGGTCCCTCTTCATCAGGGGCAAGGAAATCTGCAAGTTCTGCAGCCAGTCTAGTCTGCAATCAATCAACTCCTTAAGATTTCTTTTCTGTTGATGAAGAGGGACCTGTATTTGTTTGCCCTCGGAATCGATTGAGCTGTTGACACCAAACACAAGGTTGTTCCTTTGTTAAGTTTATCTGTTTCACTTTGGCATGGTTTTCTACTGTTTTGACTGAAATATAAGTTTATTGTACCATTGAGAATGATAGTAATTCGAGGAAACTAATCCTGCCTTTTAAACGAGGATCGTTATTTAGAACTATAAAAAAAATTGCTCGATTTAAAATTATGTTTGTTAACTATCCAGTGTTAATTTTCATACTGAAAATTTAATACATTACAGATATAATTAATAAATTGCACTCAAACGGTTAATGATCCAAAAATGAATAAAAGTCAAGAATATAAAGCCATTTTTGCTGCGAAGAAATGTCAGCCATGAGTTGAAAAATACCGAAGGTAAAAATATTTTATTTAATATCAACCCGATCCCTGAAAACAAATTTATCCACCATCATAAAATTTCCCTCTGATAGATGATAAAAAGCCTTCCTCTTTAGTTGCCCTAAGTCATCAAGGATGAAGGAAGGAATGCCCAGGAATCTGAAATCTTAACGAGTATTCTTTCCATCGAAGAATAAGAGTAAAACCTTAGGATCATAAAAATATATTGCGGACAGATATTAACCATGACCGCGATCGTAAGAGTCGGTCTATTTTGCGAGGCTGGTTTTTGAATTTTGGTTGGCATGTTAATAGAGACCTGCTGCCAGATTTATGGAAGATATATCGAAAAAACTGTGCCCGAGAGAATGTCATATATGACATTTTTGTGTGAGTTAGTGGTATTTTTGTCTAAGAATGCAGAGTTTAGACAGGAAACAAATAAGTTAAATACATCCTATATCAAGAGACACATATCAGGTTCTTTCTCAGTTTCGCTATAATTTCTGAGTCGCCAGTCTTCCTGTTCGTATTGTATATTGTTTGGCAGTTTAATAGTTTGGGATGTAGAAAATATATCATATGAGATGAAAGATTTATTTAAAAGGGTTTATATTGGAAACTATTCCTATCGCAATAATTAGCAATAACCTTCAAAACGTCACTAAACTATACTTGACAGCCGTTTGAGAAGCAATCATTGCCATCAAGGAAATTAAGAATTTAAGCCCTTGACTTCAGAAGAAATCTTTGTATAACAGAAAACCAGGACAAAAATAGAAGAAAGTTTAATGTGTTATCAACAGTATTGAATTAATTTTCTGTTGATGTCTATGCATCGATATTTAATTCCTTTTTTCAATTCCATCAGTTAACGTGCAGTGTCTCTAAATAAAATGGACTCGGAAAAGGTCAAATGGCCAAACCCAATATTTGTAATTTTTTACCGGTGATGGAATGGGCTGATAGCAAGAAACTTCCTGGGGTTTTCCTCCTTCTTGCAGCCAATATATATTCAAGCTACTCTTTCTCAGAATATCCTTTACAAATACATCTCCTCTGATAAACAATAGGTCTTTACGGCAGGTAAACAACAACCAGTTTGACATTCATACCAGTCTGACGTTTGCTTCATGCCGTCGTCATGATGTAGTAATTTTAGCGGCCATTACGTATTCATGTTACACATGCAGAAACTTACAAAAAGCCCAAGATGCCATTCGCCGACATCCCAGTAATTGCTGAGGCTCTAATTAATTAGTTATAATCAATTAGCTTCACTTGAATAAAATTAGCCTAAAACTAAATATTCATCTTAATTTATAGGCTATGACAAAACACGCGATGTCTATCTATCTGAGGTTAAAGACACCACTGTAAAGCACTTTCTAAGAGAAATTACACTACTACTCATTGAAATTGCTACACCAGGAAGGAAAGCAAATAGCATAATCGTATAGGCTTTAGTACACATGTATCACTGTAGACTTTAGTACACATATACATTTATAATGCAAGGAAGACAGAATTAATGTACTTTGTGGTACACGAAATGTAGAATTCACAGAGCTGCAACCTCTAGCAGCAACAACGTTTGCAATCCGGCTGGGCATTGAGTCGAACTCAGATTGGATAACAGATGCAATTTCTTCATTTTATGAGGCTTCAAATCTATTTCAAGGTTCGTGAACCATAGTGGATGTTTACTGGTTGCGTACCTGTCTTGGCAACCCATGAATAGATGTTCTCAATGAGCGAGAAATCTGGATAACGTGCTGGCCAGGTCAACAGTCGAAAGCCCTCTATATCAAGGAAAGTCAGGACAGCAATGGCAACGTGCAGTCGGGCATTATCTTGTGAAAAGATGGTGCCATGCAGACCATGAAAATACGGTACAATCACGTCCTTAATAAGTCAGACGGCTGTCTACATTACAGGCTATGCAAACAAGAGATCATCGGGATGTGTACTTAATAGGACCACATATTAGCAAGCCAAGTACTCAGCTCGTATGACGATGACGAATGCAGGTTACAAAGTTCGTTCTCTTCCGTTTATCCATACATAGATACGTGCATACTGATGCTGTATGCAGAATCGAGATTTGTTTTAAAAGACGAAGTGTTGCCACTCTTATGTACAGTGTCATTGTTCGTCGCATCACTGTAGGCTTGTCTCTGCTGCGGCGTCAACGGAAGCCACAACACTATGTCACGGTGCTGAAAGTCCGTGGTGCTGCAGACATTACTACATTGTTCGTGAGGGACATATGTCATCCTGCACACTAGTTAAGTTCTTCACTCATGGTATGTAGCGTGGCTATACTGAGAGAACAACATGAATGTGCGTCTTCTTGAGCCTTAAGGGCCCAGGACTGTTGAAATCCTGCATACTGTTCAGTATGGTCCGCTTGGGTCCATCGATTGCACATTCAAATGACAGTCATAGGATCTTAACCAACACGACCAGTACTGTCGTGAAATGATAAACCGTATTTTGGATAGGCTCCATCGTGCTGCTGTAGAATTCCGACACGTACTGGCAGGAATTTCTGCTTCTTATACGAGGAATAACATGACCTTTACATAAGCACTCGACTTTCAAATGCCATTATTTCCAAATGAGAAACTAGCTGTGCAATATTCCCATTTATATACAATGTCGATGGCTTTACTAATACTGCTTTGTATTAATGCACTGGAATGCTATTCATTTGCATATCCCTGGATGTAATACATCTCATACCAACTTGAAGCTTTGTACAGTCTTCATGGTGTAGTAGTTTTAATGATTAGCAGGCGTCATATTCGTGTTACACAAGCAGAAAATTATAAAAAAAGTCCAAAAGGTCATTCGCCGACTTGCGAGTAATTGCTTATGCGTATTTCTTAGTTTCCACATTTCACAGTTTGACTATGAAGAGTTTTGATGCAATGAGCTGAATCCAATTCCCAGTGGCCAAGGAGTTTCCTCGAAAAAATCTTCAGATTAGTGTATAAGGTATTTCACCGGCCTTCTTAGCATGCCTTCGTAGTGTAGTGGTCAGCACACTCGACGCGTATTCGAGAGGTCCGTGTTTCGAGTCCAGGCGAGGGCATTGCTCATTTTTCATCTATCCTGCTTCCAAATAAATCCTAATGACTCTACAAGTGACTGGGTATTTAAAAGACTAAACATTGCAACTTCAGCCTTAATGAACAAAAGAAAAAAATATTCTGAACAAACTAGCAACAGAAGACTACTAACTTATCTGAAGTAACATAAAATAATAATTACTACTATTATCAATAGCACCGTTAAATTGCTACAATAATTCTGAAGTCAAATATGGTTTTAGGATTGCATTTAGCATAGTTATATTACCTTATTTATTAATAATTGTATTATTCAAAGAAAATTATTTGTATTAGGACATCATTTAGGAATATATTGTTTAAAACTAAATTTTAGGTATTACTGAATAATTTAGAAAGAATTAACTTGATCAACGTACCAAGTACTGTTGTACTAAAGCGACAATGTAAATTCAAATAATTTAACCGTTTTTTGAACCCAATAAATGCTAAAGCTGATACTGTTCCTGAGGTGCTCTCTAGACATCGGAGATGCCTCCTCTACCAGCTTTTGTAGACTTGTGTGTGGTTGGGTGTTCATTGCGGGTTGGGTTGGGTGCTCATCCGCTCACAGCAGCTGTTGGTAACTGTTTTCAAGATTGTTAGTGGATATGAGAGACGTACTTGGGCCTCATACACTTCTGCCTGTATCTGTACCTCTACAACGATCTGAAGACAAACATTAGTCAAACAACCGTACAGTTTCAGAGCATAATATCAAATGATTATGTACCTAAGTACGCTACAAACGAGGTTAGAATCATCTTTTACTTATTTACAATAATTCTAGAAATATTTATAAAACCTACAAGTTGGATGTGCTACAAATTAAATGCATTTTAATTTTGCGCAAAATTGGAATAATTTTGCGCAATACTCTCTTGATTTGGGTATTCGTTAAGAAGATGACTTGAAAATATTAGATTCAGATCAATGACAACACTTAGCGTAGACAAGGATGATAAGTACGTAATAGCAGAATTTATTAGTATGAAAATTTCAGAAAATCTCCTCGAAAGATATAAATAATGCGAATAAAAATTTAATTTACTTAAATGTGAGTACATTTTTTAAATCAATCGGTTTGTAGGGATTATTTTTAATTTTGAAACTCTTTTCTTTAAATTCTTGTTTTCCACTTACAACTCCCTACCAGAAGGAGATTTCAGTATCCCGTTTTATGAAAATGAAGTAAAACAGCTTTACTGAGAACTGAGCTGTTCTACGAAGAGCTGATGACGTGGGTCTAAGTGACTGAACTTCCCATTAAATACTGTTTCGACTTCATTTATATAAAACGCGATATTGAAATCTTATTCTGGCAGGGAGTAAAAAATGAAACAAGAAAACAAATGTGGAAAACAAGAATTTAAAGGAAAAGGTTTCAAAATTAAAAATAACTATTAGAAAATTAAAACAATTCCTACAGGTTTATTCATTAAACGTTATACGTTAAATAAATTTGAAGAACAAATTTTAAGTTTTATGCTTTAGTGAATGGAAATATTTTAGTAACTGACTATTTATGACGTCGCCTGGAAGAAAAAAGAGAAATCCCAAGAGACTGGTTACCAATATCGCAGACGAAAATGTAGCAGAGAAAGCAACATAAAGCGTTGTGGTACAAAACTTCGTAGGAGAAAGGAAAGCAAAGAGAAAACATCGTAGTACAAAATATCATCGTCGAAAACAAAGCGGTTCAAAAACATCGCAGTTTAAAAACATTGTTTCGAAAATATGATGGTAAAATAAAGCATCTACAAATCATCGCATACCTGTAACATCGCAGGCATGTGTTTTTCAGGTTTTAAAAGTTATGAATAATTGTCCCATAAAGATTTGTGAGCGCAAGAAGGAAAGAGGTTTTTGTATTAACAATAAATTTTTGTGGCTTAATTAATTAGAAGCATGCTCGACGGGTATTTGACAGGCCCAAGGTTCGAGTCCCGAAGAGAACATTGCACATTTTTCACGGCTCCATCATAAAAAACCTAATGGCCCTACGAGTGACACCCAAACTAAAAGGTAGTGGACGATCATTCGTCACCGTCAGGATTTGTCGATTGTGTCCCCTAACCCCTAGTCGCTCTTTAAAAGGCGGAGTATATAAGGTAGTTTCTCCCTTCTTCCCACATGCCTTCGTGGTGTAACTGGAAGCATACTCGACGCATATTTGGGAGCTCCGGAGATCGAATTCCGGAGAGGGCATTGCACAGTTTTCACGTAATCTCCTTCAGAAAATGCTTAATGACTCAAAAATACCTTATGACCTACCACACTTGGAACACATTAAGGAACACATAAAACTAACTTATTCGAAATTAAGATTTCATCCTGAAGGTAATTGCAGTTGCTTCTACCTGTCGGCCTACCTGGACTGCTTCATGCTGCTCTCTTAATATTGCAAATCTATCAAAAGTGTAAATATTACCCGCCGAATGTATTAACCGTTACACCACGAAGACATGCAGAAAGGAGGGAGAAAATATCTTATACAAGTAGTTTGCCAAGTTGTTTGTGGCCACAGAATGTTTACTGACATAAAAATGAAAAGCTAATCCGCCTCGGCTGCCAGTTTCCTATTTATCATGGATCAACATTTGTCAGGACTGAGTGTTCGGTGCATATTCTTGGCAAACATCTTCGTGACAGCTTAAAGTCCTGATCTTGACAGGGAGCTGAATGCAGCTATGTTCTGTGGTAGAATATAGTGATTAAGTGGTAGAAGAACTGCACTTGAAAGGGATTTAAAATCTTCTTTTATTAAATCAGAATTATTTACAACCACTTCCCAACTCGGGAGGGATACAGAAAGTAGAGACCGCACTTGGGTCAAAAATGAACAATCCAATAATTTTAAACTAAAGCTAAATAGAAATTAAATTAGTCGTTGCTCACAGAGCTATAACGCGAGGTTGGCCTCTAAACTAAATGGTGCGTAGCAAGATTTAACTAATACTGACGCACTTGGAATTACTTCAATAAGCAATCACGTAAAAGCGCTATGGCTTAGAATTTAAATGCTAGCTAGTCAGGAGAACGTCGAATAGAGTGACCTTGGTCTGAGACTAAAAGCTCTCTCCCACTAAGAGGTTCCTACCTCTCGCTTAAATATAACTTGGCTCCACTTCAAATTAGCATAAAGCTGAAACGCGCGCTTCTTCTAACGGGAAGTTGAAATGCGAAGAGATAGAAGAGGAAAATTAGAATAAAACTTTGTTAGTTTAACTAAAACCTTACACATTGTCCGCAATCAAAATTCTTGTTGTTTATTGGGGATTCAACGTTCCATGTTCTATGCTATCTACATATCTGTGCAATCAAATTTTCTACAACATCAATATTTCTCAGTCTTTTTCATTACACACACACACATATATATATATATATATATAATTTGCAAAGAAACCCAAGACGAAAAGCTTTAAAATTAATGAATTTTAAAATTTATTTAAGAAGTAAAATCCTGGGCCATTGATGCAAATACAGAATTTAAAGTTATTGAGAATATATAAATGAAAATTATCTCCTATGAAACGTAAAGTGAAATTTAAAGAGCATTTGCTATCTAAATTTCATATCTATTTCTCATTTATATATTCTCTAGAATATATATACAGAGATATAGATAAAATGGTACAATAGGGAAAAGATTTATTTCAAAATTTTCCCTATCTGCATTTTAGAAAACGAAATCTTATGCCATTTATAATTTCAAACTTAGTTTTGGCTTGAATTATGTTAACTTAGACACATTTCTCATTTATAAGTTGATTGGTTGCTTGCGCAGACATATAAGTGAGATGTTATTCTATTTTCAGGGATTTCAAAATAGAGCATATTACAAGTTTTAATAACACAAAACTTCTGTGATACTTGTGAAACACAAACTTTTCTTTTCGGATTTTTTTTCTGCATAAAAATTCAAATTTAGCTTCTTTTTCAGTAAACTGGAAAATTTAATGAATTTACTGTTGTTACTAATTGAAGCTGTATTTACTAATTGAAGTATTTACTGCATATTAGAAGACTGACGTAACTAATTTGGTTTTAGTTTCATACTGTGAAACTGCCTTCTCCTCAGACATTCTATTCAAGCAGAAAAGCTCAATATATTTCAAAGAATGGAAAACGTGGAAGATTTTCGCTGCTGCTCAAGTAGCCAGCTGTCAATCAAGAGATTTGTTTATTTAGCTGCTGTGTTCTGAGGCAAGTTTTCAGTGGTCTTTGAACAAATAAAGGGAGAATTTACTTCAGAATGCTGAGGTGCGTGAAAGATTGTATTTCACTCAACTATTCAGAGAACTGGAAACTTACGTAGGAGAAGACATTTAGTGTTGCTTTTATTATTTTTAATTGATTTAGTTTAATAATTCTGTTTAGTTTTATAATTTAATTTAATAAACATTTTATATGAAATTTTTTTGAGTACAATTTAATACAAATACATCGTTACGCATGACAAAATAATTTTAAGAGAATAATGTGCTGACAGGATTCCAAAGTAATTCCGTTTTCAATTCAGATTTCATAAAAATGTCAATTTCTTGCTTAATTCAGATTTTGTAAAAATATGAATTTCCTACTTGCATGGGTGATTTCTATGAACTAGTTGATTAAACTTTCAAGAAAGTTTGATGAATAATGTAAATATTGTACCTGCGTAATTTTAAAATCGATAATATAACTTCTGTTATATCAGAATTTATCTCTAGTTCTCTTTGTTACTCACATAATTTTCTAATTAGCTATGAGTAATTTCTTTGTATCGCATATTTGTAAACAACCATATATATTATAAGCAGCCTTTATTATTCAAAAAGTAAAAAGAATCATTAAACTAAATCAATTTAATACGAGTATAATATGTTAAGATATAATAAGTCATGTACAGAAGAATATGTCTTGACGGCGAAATGGGGACGGTGAAAAGTCCTAGACCCGCCTCAGAACATTGAAATTTTGTATATGTCTGCTATAACATATAGATGTGCACCTCCCTTTTTGGTTGCATCGGCCGCACCAGAAGTATATAAATATATGTATATAATACCCACTCTGTTTCCCGGCTCGGTGTGATAAAATTTTTATTCTTATATGTTGGCAAATTGTGCGTTTTTGCTTTAAATGTGATTTAATTATATTGTTTTTAATGTTCCGGTTAAGGTTTTTTATGCCTTTAGTTAATCTGCATACAATAATCTTAGAATTTTCAACAATTAAAAAGTTGTTAATTTCCACTAAGCCTAACGACGTCGTCATTTGTTTACATTTACAGTTTCCGCACCAACTTCAGTGTCTTTTTGCCTAGTGGAGCCAAAAGTTTTGTGCACCGAAAAAATCTATGTTTCTGCCTAATTTTAATTAATTTTAATTGTAAAAATTCTTTTTAACTCTATTTGGTATTTTACTTTTTTTTCTGTATTTTACAATTTTCGATGAAGATGTTTTGAGTTTTTATGTATTTTTTACTTGCCACGAAGTGAGAACTGAATTGATTGATTGAGAAATATATCTCTAATGAAATTCGGGGAAATAAATTTAAACGAAATACAGCCAAAAATGTCCATAATTTAATAGGCCGTACAAGGAAATCATGTGGCGTCCAAAGCTGTATGTAAGTAAAGCGTCGGCACTTCAATGGGAGAAATTGCGCTTCGAAACGACCGCAGCGCTCGTAGCGGTGGCGATTTGGAAACACAATCAGTAAAACTGCGCATGCTCCTTTTCTTTTCAGTCATTGGTTGTTTTGATTTGGTTGTTTGTTTGATTCTACCCAAATCTTGTTAGCTTCTAACGTGCTTTGGTTGTGTTATTTATAACTTATTAATTTTGAACTTTTTAATTACAAAAGGCTCTTTTCAGAACCATTTTTTTTTTTAATTTTCTCTAATGGCGTATCGATACTGCGGATTTAAGGATTGCAAGAGTAAGATTTCGTCGAAATCTGATGGAATACATTTCTACACGTTTCCTTGAGACGATGCGTACTTAAAGTAATAAAGTAATAAAGAACAGTTTTAGGATATGTATTGTTGAAATTAAAGGTAAAAAAATCTGATAATTAAAAGAATTATTCCCTATATTTTATAATAACGCAGGTACAAGTTTTAAATAATATTTTAAAAAATCTTTTTTTTATTCCCTTTCAGAAATATTCAGAGAGAGTTATGTACTATTTAATGTATTTCACTATTAAAATAAAAAGAGCACTCATTTGAAATGGACCGATTGAGCATTAATTACAAATTGACTTTAATTTTTTTCATTTAAAAGATGCCTCAGGAGCTAAAAAAATCATGTCATATTTGAGAAAGTATTTTAGGTAGAAGCTCTGTAAGTGGAGAAGAAATAATGTATAATTTTAATGTTAATAACAATAAACGTTGCTTAAAAATGTATTCTTTTCGTACACTTAGGACTCTGAAATACTGTACAAATAGAAAATATATACATTTATATATATAATTACTACGCAATTGCAAAATATTTACATCCAATCATGTCAAAACGCATTGCGGCCTCTCCATCTTACTTCCAACCTCCATGACGTCACTGCTGGGGAGAGGAGGAGGGGAAGAGATTTAGTTTACATCGCCACCACTGCAGTGGATTGGCGCTGCAATTTGGCGTCATGTTATAGTATGGAAGTGCCGACGCTTTACTTACATACAGCTTTGGTGGCGTCCACATCAAATTATTTTAGTTCTCATTCGAGTCTGTTGCCATTTCACAAAATGTAAGATATTTATCTTTTAGATTTAATCTGTTTGTTATTGCTTAAGAAACTAAGCTATTTAAAAGCAATAAATGCAGTTCTTAAAAATATTATTTTTTTACTTTTCAATGTGATTGATTCAAATAAAAATGCGTTCATTTCATAATATATTAAAAATATTAAATATTTTTACAGAATTACTTTATATATTTCTTCACTTTTCAAATATGCAAATATGTAACGTTCCCATATGATTGTAAATTTATATTCATCTAGTTAATATTCTATAAAATGTTTCGCGATTTTGTTGGACCATTTCTATTGATAATCTTTACTACTGGTAAATCATATTAAGCCCTTTTCGACGAACGCTTAAATCTGAACCCCTTTCACTTTGTTCTTTCTTTTTTTATGTTTTTTATGTAATATTGTATTTTTTACTGTGTATTTTATTTAATATTTGCGATTATATGTTATGCCTGTAAATATTAACTTCGTGCATTAAGCTGTAGATCTTGTAAATCTGAAACGATCGACTTTCGAATTTTGAAGATAGCTCGGTTAGAAGCGGCTATGCACTAGCCATTATAGGCATTGGCCACTTATAAGGCAGGAAGGGATGGTCACTTTATTTATGGAGGCACCTAACAGGTCGGCCACTGATACCGCTAATGAAGGGGCAGGTAATTTACATCCGTGCCCTTCTCCAGGAATCAAACTCGGAGCGTGCGGTAAGGTAGTCAGAGTCACTAATCTATGTCTGATATAGTGTTTCGAATATGAACACTACGCACATATATTTCTACTAATATCTTACCTCTATGCAAAATGGCAGCACAACAGGCGCATCTTCATTAAATGTTTAAAATTTGATGAATCAAAAATCAATTCAAAAAATGTGTTTCTAAATTGCCAATAAAAGCAAAAGGTCTTGTTGATTTACCAGGTGTATCATTCAATATTCTTTCTGTTTTAACAAGAATTTTTTCATTTAAAATTAGGCAAAAATGCTACCTTCTAGAACGGCGCAGGTATTTCAAAGGCAGTCTGACAGGAGTACCTTCTTCATCAATAGCTCTTCTTCAAAAATCTCTTTTCAGTGCAGGCGAAGGAACCTGCCAAAAGATAAGAAAATCAATGCGGGGAGTAAAAATAAATAACTATAACGCCATATGGCTAAGCAGAAACGCAGTTATAACTACAGAACGTAAATTTTTGTGAATGTGGGAGTCTTCAAAGGTATGCCATTCATTAGTTAAAGAGCCTTTGCGCACAATAAATTTAGAAAAATCAGTGTCGAAATTACGGTTTAGTAACCAGTTATCTATAATTAGCTATTGAATATTTACTATTTCTGCGTTTCGAACATAGGATTCTTGTTCCTTGACAAGAAATTTTAACGTGCTTTTAGTTTAGCCGATCTGTGATTAAGGTGGTGCTACTTTCATTTCTTTTTGCTCCAACCATTGATTTTCCCATATGACTAACTGTTTGCTCTGCCCTTGCTGCATTTTTTTCTGTTGAAGAAAAGGTACCTATGTTAGAATCGAATTTTTCTTATCCCTCGAGAACAAAAGAATTATTTACACTTTACACCAGTCTAACTTTTTTTGCCTGAGTTTTATATCGATATATTTCTCTTGTAATTACATTTCGTTTAAATGTCCTTTTCTTTCTAGAAAAGCAGAATCTATGTGTGCCTTATTTAATTGTTGTATGCAGTCTTTTTATTTCTCACGCGAGTTAAATCGATCCACCTTGCTCCCCTGCTGCATTAATAAACAATTACCAAGAAGGCCGTTTTCTCTTGTAGATCTATAGAAATACAGAAATTCTTTTAGTAAAACAGTTGAGTGGTTTTTGAGAGGAAAATCCTATGTACTGAATTTTGCATTTATTAAAATATACGCATTACATGTTAATTTGCTTTCAAGCGATTTTACTGGTATTCGTTTTGATGTGTCATGTATTTAACACAGTTAAGGCGTTTGAGTACACTATCATCTATGTAGCTCAGTTTTGTTAAAGAGTCATAAATTAGAATAACTATAAAATCTTTATTTAAGAAGTTAGAGAGTTTGCTTAGCTAAGATAGAATACAAATAAAATACAAATCAAAATTAACAGTCTTTACAAACATTTAAATGGAAGTGTTGGAATAAAAAACTTACAAGACACTCATTTTAAGTTTTAAATATTTTCAGGCCTACCTATTAGGCAATATTGTTAGGAGTATACTCCATAAAAGAAGGTATGTTGAAAAGAACGAAGCACAAATACAGCGTTAGCACAAAATCGTTTTAAGACTTTTTGCATCTGAGCAATCATTCTCGCTAATATATATCGTTTGGCTCTCGTTTGCTTTTATTGACCTTGCCGAGTTTCATTATGCAGAAGTGATACTAATTTATTGTAACATCTTTGATTCTTGCTTGCACTTTGGAACAGAAAATAGGTTTTAAAAAATTCGATAAATATCAGATTTCTTGAATATATAATATAATAGCTGTCCGTCTATCGAATTCTTCACTCACGGGCGCGAACAAACACTTTCGGGATGTCATTTTCTGAACTTTTGCTAAAAAAAAGGTTCGCCTGCAGGACAGTTTTCCCTTTTACTTTAAAACAGCTTTAAGCATAAATAAATCATTAAATCTACCCTTGCAGATTTATTTTCCAAAGTTTCTTTACAACCTCATAGTTTAGTCAGCTAAATGGCGCCAGAGAAGTTTCAACATTGCCTTCAGGCATTTGCATAGAATTTAAAAGTACGTAATAAAGGCTTAAAACTCTACTTTTTCAAAAAGCGTTTTGTGTTTTGGGGGAAGGGGGAAGTTATGCATTAGTTTTGAAATTCGTTTTTAGATTTTGTATTTTAAGCTTTGCATTTAAGGAAAAAATAAGTAGATAAAATATAAATGCCTTTTTACTTTAAAAAAAATGAAAAGTAAAAACAAGCAATTTTTAAACGTCAGTTTCTTATTATTCCAGGGAGGTTTACTACTTGTTTTTTAAAACTACTCTACATGCAACATTCCTAAGCAGTCATTAAGTGTAAAAAATAAACAAAGAGCTTCGAATTTTCATTCCTTCATATGCACTTTGAATCTGCCAAAACAAATTTCCGGCAATTATAGTTTAGAACGAATCGTAAAAGTGTTCGTGACATGCCCATATAGTAGAGATATTTATTCCAAAGCCAGAAAACTTCAAATGTAAATGCGACTAAAAAATAATAATACTAATATTCAGATGCATAATGAGCTTCGAATTTACAAATTTTACAAACATTAAGTCTAAAATATTTAAATATTAACTACGTATTCCTTTTCTAAAATGAGAAATAAGCAGTAGTAACATTTCTTAAACAGTCTAAAAAGTCACATCGACATTTAATTCGAAGTGAGAATGTAAGAAAATATGTATTTTATTTTGTGGCTATAAATTATGCTTTAAGAACGTTTTGTGTATAATATTTTGTCAGGATTGAGTGTTCTGTGCATGTTTTGGCAAACCTCTTAAAGTAACTCTTTAAAGTCCTCAAGTCCTGATCTGGAACAGGGAGCTGAAAGCAGCTTTGTTCTAGGTGTAGATACTATTGTTGCGTTATACGGGTTCGTAGATTTGAGAGTATCGGATGAAAACACGATGCAGAACAATAAAAAGCACAATTTATTTACAAGAATCACTATTTACAGCACAGTTCCAAAATTATCTTTAAAAGCGTCGAAAATCTACAATAAATACCCTGAAGCAATCAGCAACACAGCTTCAGGCTGTAACTGTAAAGGTAGCTTCACGGCAACACTAAACTTCTAATAAACACCTTGGAACAATCACCAATACACTGTCAAGCTATACTGTAAAGATAGCTTCACGGCAAAGCACTATCTCGATTGCTTTCCGTTCACCAAAACTCTCGCGTAGCTTAGCACTCACAGTAAGCAGCTATTCTCACACTTCTCACAACTAATCACACTACTTCTCAACTAATCACACTGCCGGCTCTCAGAAACGCAAGGGTTTATATAGCTTTTCCTTAGGTTCCACAGGTTTCGAGAAATATCTCGATAGGAAGTTATTCTAGAAGCTTCCCGATTGGACCATGGGATATCGCCAATTTGGTCGCCAAATGGGCGATAAAGTCGCCAATCTGGCAACCCTCCCATACACTATTTTATGGCAACCCTAGTGCTATGCCGGAAAGCTTACATACAGGCGCAACCGCCGAATTTTTCGCAACACTATGATATACGTGGTTATAATAACAGCACTTGAAAGGGATTTAAAATCCTCTTTTATTAAATCAATATTATTTACACACTTCCCAACTCGGGAGAGATACAGAAAGTAAAAGACCACACTTGGGCCTAACTTAACAAATCAAATAAATTTATACTAAACCTAAATAGAAATTTAATTAAACTTTGCTCGCAGAGCAAATCGCGGAGTTGGCCTCTAACTAAATGGGGCGTAGCAAGAAATACTAATACTAGTGCACTTCAATTTATTTCAATATGCAATCACGTAGTAAGCACTATGGGTTATAATTTTAGCTGCTAGTTGGTCAGGCGAACGTCGAACAGAATGACCGTGATCCGAGACTAAAAGCTCTCACACACTGAGAGGTTTCTACCTCTGGTTTAAATATAACTTGGCTCTACTTCAAATTAGCATAAGCTGAAAACGCGCGCTTCTTCTGACGGGAAGTTGAAACTGAGAAGAGATAGAAAGATTTAAATTAAAATAAAACTTTGTTAGTTTAACTAAAACCTTACAATTTGAAACTAACAAACTCAGAAATAGTATTCCATTCGAATAAAAATCTTATTATGCTCTTAACACAAATGACATTATATCGAAAACGTAAACATCAGCAAAATAAATTGCTTGGGCAAGCGTATTATTCTTTTATTTTTTGGCTTACGACTCTGGCAAATAGAGAAGACGAAGCACTATCGCTTTTATTAATTAGTGTTATTTGAACGGAAACAAGTTTGCCAATCAGTTTTCGTTCAATGACAGTATTATAAATAATTGACAGCACTGAATTTTTTGGCCTTTTACAATTTTAATTTTATTTTTACGTTTTGCTGAAGTTTTTTGCTTTGTTCATAAATTTAATAAATTTTCAAATATTTTTTTCTTTCTTTTCCTGGAAGATAGTTTTGCTTATTAATATATATATGTATATATATTAATAATATATATAGAGAATAATACTCTTACAACGCATGCACATACATGCATATACATACAGTGTCTCACAAAAGTGATGGGACACTTCTGCTTTACAAAAGGAAACTGTGGTAAAATAAATTAAAAAAACATGTAAAAATTTTTGTGGGTGTGTTTCATACTTAAATTTAGTAACAATTATTACATAACGTACATTTTCTCAAAATATTAAAATATTAATTTAATAAAAATACAATTGTTTAGAACGGAGCAAAAAATGGCTCACATAAGTGATGGGACACTTACATTTCCACCAAGTATTTATCCAAAAATTTTACTTTTTAAAAGGTTTTAATATTTTATTGGATTTCCTTTTAAAACATGATTTAGGATTCGAATAATTTTTTTGTGATTTCTGGAGTGATTTTACCCCATTCTTCTTGAAGCACCGATTTTAATTGTTGTTTTGAAGAAATGTTGTGTTTGCGAATTCTTGATTCCAATTCTTGCCAAATATTCTCTATGGAATTTAAGTCTGGAGATTATGGTGGTGTTTTTATTATTTCAGGACAGTTATACAGCAGCCAGAGTCTAACGTTCAAGGCAGTGTGCTTGGGGTCATTGTCCTGGTAGAATTTAAAATCGTTATGAAGGTTCAGTTTTCGTGCTGAAGGTTTCAAATTTTGATTTAATATGCCAGTATACTTGTACTGATCCATTATACTGTCAATAAAAACAAGATTACCAAATCCAGCGGACGACATACACCCCCATACCATAACTCCTCCTCCACCATGTTTTATTGCTGGCACCAAGTTCTGTTTGCGAAATTTTTCCCTGGGTTTTCTCCACACCAAGATTCTACCGTCAGAACCAAATATATTAAATTTACTCTCATCAGCAAATATAACTTCATTCCAGTAATCAGAATTCTTATTTATGTTGGATTTTGCGAAAGCCAGTCTGAGTTTCTATTCTTTTCACTTACGAAGAATGTTTTCCTGCCTGCTCTACCGTGATATCCAATAAATCGAATTACTCTTGTAATAGTCTCAGGATTACCAATTACTGCATATAATGCTTGTCAATCAGCAGCAACTTTAGGAGCACTCATTCTTGGATTTTTTTTAAATATTTCGAACGATAATTCGCTTTATTCCATTGGATAGCTTTGATGGTCGGCCAGGTCTTCTTTCGTCCTTCTTTTGTCATATAATTCTTTTTATATCGTTTAATGATATTGAAAACTGTTGAATGACTCAAGTTAACTGTTTCAGCAGTTTCTCTAATAGATTTTCCACGTTCAATATGCAAATTAATAACTAATTTTCGAATTTCAGGCAAAGTTTCTTTTCTGTTAGCATTCATGGCTGCACAGAGCTAAAAAACACAAAAATTCCGAAACAAACTGGAAAGAAATAATGCAGACGATTTTATAAATTATTGCTAATTGAGTAAAAATAAAAACCCCAAAAGATATTTTTAGACGATTTTTGTTGCATAGTCTAATGGTGTCCCATCACTTATGTGAGCCTTTTTTTTCCTCCGTACTAAACAATTGTATTTTTATTAAATTAATATTTTAATATTTTGAGAAAATGTATGTTATGTAATAATTGTTACTAAATTTAAGTATGAAACACACCCACAAAAAATTTTTACATTTTTTTTAATTTATTTTGTTACGGTTTCCTTTTGTAAAGCACAAGTTTCCCATTACTTTTGTGAGACACTGTATATATGCAGAGAAATGACGAAGTTGAGCAAACAAGTCACATCAGAATCCGGGCATTGTTTGGTCGAGTGAAATGCAGCCAGCAAAATTGAAGACACAGAAGAATTTCACTTTAAAGTTCCACATCTTTATTCAATTAAACGGCAGATCATTTTGCTTTTAGACGAAGAGCTCCAAATTACATATCCAATACTGATTTTAACTAAATAATATCAAATATGAGATTTCTGCTTAATAACTTATGCTAAAAGGAGAGAAGGGCAGCGGAGGATCTTATAGCAGCGATGGCGGGAAGAAGGCTGAGTAAAAAGGGACGCGTACTTGGCATTGATATCAGCTGTTATATAACATGCCAGTTCTCGAAAGTACTGGTCAAGGGGGAAGATCCTGAAATTGCGGGAAGTTAATTAGAGGTTGTCTGTTAGCGTAGAGCAAAGTCATCGTATATTTTATATTTTACATATATATGCGTGCGTGTGTGTGATTATTTACGTAGCAGTGTCACATAGTGAGCAGAAAAGAGAAAAGCTTGAGTGAAGTATTGGCATCCCTATCAACTGTAGCACACTGCCACTTCAAGAAGCACTATAGCAAAGTCTCATAAAAGGTATTAAAACGAACAATCAAAATTTGAACTCTACATCTTCAGAATCTAGGAGATCAGAAGGATGTTGTGAGAAAGCAATGAATTTATACGCCCACAAACAATTGTTGAGGAAACGAAATTATTTCATCACCAAATGGCATAAAGTGGATTGTTATAATACGTTCAATGTGTTAAAGCTTTAAGTTGCTGAGTTCCTTATGCTCTAGAGCAGCGTTTCCCAAAACTTTGGGTCGTGGCCCGCCATTCGGTGGCGAGTCAATGTTTGGTGGATTAAGACAAGACCTTTTATGCACATGTATCTTTCTACAGTTTGCAACAATGTGATGTGTTCTTTAAAATTTTCATCAAGCCACATGATAACAGCACGCAAAAAATAGCGCAATGCGCAAACAAGCGACTCGTGTTGAATGACAAGAAATGAAAACACAATACAAGTGTCTTTTCAACGTGTGGATGGCATACATAAAGAACAGTCTTTTGAACACCATACACAGAAGTGAAACTGGGGACGTCGCGTTTCGCGATATATACCAATGATCATTTTGATTTGATAGACGCCATACATATATCGCGTCGCCTGTTGCTCGAATCTGCAGGGGCAGTTTAGTTTACGTTTCCATGAAATATATTAGAAATCACCCACTCAATCAGAAACTCCTTTTAGCTGGAAACGTTCCATTCGGTTTGCGTATGTATTCATTTCGAATTGCTTTTTACCATGTGTGTTACCATAGGGTTTATTTTTTCCTGCTGTCTCGTCTATTTTATCCCATCTCTATTATGGAGATGTGATTGATACAGAAGGCGCCGATTGCGGACGAATGTGATTAATACAGAAGGTGCCGATTGCGGACGAAGCGACAAATTCAACTTCAAGGAGTTACTGAAACGAAAAAAAAAAATGGTAACGAAGTATGATTTTGACTACTTAGCATTAGGGTTTTCCTTGAATGAAGAGGAAAAAATCACAAATCGAAGCGTGTTATTTGCAATGAAGTTCTAGCAAACGAAAGCATATGCCCAAGTAAATTACGTCGACACATTGAGAATTAAAAAAACTTTTGCATTTCACCAATATCAATAAAAATTCTACGCACGCTTCATATATGATTAGTGTTTGAATTGCGAAAACTGGTAAGTCGCATATAATTGGCAAAACATTAATGCTCCCAGCGATAGAGAAGGCAGTTGAACGTATGTTTAGTGAAAGAGCTTACGGGAAGTCGAAACAATACCACTTTTAACACATTAGCACGCAGATTCGAGGAAATGTCCCAGAAGGCAGAAAATCAACTGGTCGCAAAGAGTTACTGAAAGTGAGTTTTTCTCGATACAACTGGATGAATCTACTGATATGCAAGGTTTGGCCCAGCTACTTGCTTTCATATATTACAAACGGAACAATGCATCTCATAAAGATATGTTATTTTGTGAACCAATTATTCGAGAAACGGAAAGAAATATTTAAGTCTTTCAACATTTATGTTAAATCCGAAAATTTAGATTGGATGAAATGTGTCGGAATATGTGCAATGCGGAAAAAAAACAGTTCTATATCTCCTGTTCTACTGGGCCGATTAACGAAATTCAAATTGCGTTTTTCTTGTCTCGAAAGTGGATCTTAGCATATATAATAGATTTATATATAGCATTATTTTAATATAGGTATTTTGACACAAAATCGGACTTTTTCTAAAATGACATGCAATTGTTTTTTCCATATTTCGATTCTACGACTCAAATTATGCCGAAATATTAAATTTTGTAAAATTTGCTGCGAAATTTATGGAGAAATTTAAAAATTTATATTTTTTCCAGTTTGCCCCAAGAATAATTAATTCACTTAATGAACTTCTTAATTTATAGCAACCTATTTTCCCTTCCTTTTTAACCCAAACGGTGTTAGCCCAGGAGGGTTATTAATTTCGTTGTGGCATTTTGCGTTGATTCACTAAAAGCATTGCTTCACTTTTCAATGGTTGCCACGAAATATTATCGCCCAGTATTATATTTAAAGAAATTAAATTATGAAGAATCTGCATAAATGTATGTATGTTTCTCACATTGTGATACAACAACGGTACCTACAGCCATCAAATTTTGAATATTGAACGTTTCCACCTAAATATGGGCATCTGGAAGCTCAAATTTGAAATTTGTTTTATTATCGATTTCATATTTTGTAAAACTTTAACGAATTTTTATTAACAAACTCCAGGATTTTAAATCGAGCAATGGGAACGTTGTGCAGAAAAAACATTTTTGTCGCCAGCGCGCGAGACTGTGCATGGAAATTCTAAAGATATGATCATTTTAAAATTATTTTGCGATATTCCTCTGGAACCAAATTTGATGGTTTAAGTGCGAAGAAATGACATGTGGTAAATAAAGGTAACATACAAAATGTTAAAAAGAACTCCCCTTTGGACGTAATTTAAAATCTGAAGCCTTTGAGGGTTTTTTTTAATTGCATAAGAGCAAAAAAAAAAGGTCATGTTCATTACCGTCAAACAATTTTCACAAAGTGCGTAAATCACATTTGTCGTTATTATCACTCGTAACGAATATGCCAAATTTCAAAACACGTCAATGTGTAAATTCACCTGTATCTTAGGAAATTATGAATAAAAAACTCCAACTTTTTGCAACTCTGCTTAGAAAGACATCTACCTTAAGATGATGGCCAAAATGTTACAGGTTATAATTCAAAAAGTTTTCGAAAAATTTATAAAAATTATTTAAAAATACAAATTTTGAAAATGAATCACAGATTAAGCCCAAATTTCAAATTCTGAAAGAAGGAATCAAGCAAGTTTTTATCAGGCCCAAAATCCTTTTGTATCAATCTGCATCATAGCCTTATTTGGGTGAGTTACTTTAAAATAACAACTTCAAGGTTCTTTCCGTCACCCGACTTGTTTCGTAACCAAGGGAACGACAGTTGTAGGTGACAGGTAACGGAGGGCGGGGATACCTGTCTAACACAGGTATATGCTCTACGTTATTCCCTATCCAGAGCAACAAGAATGACGGCCACCCAACCGGGGTAGTGGTTACCGACGTTGACTGCTGTACCGAAGGGCCTGGGTTTGAAACCCAGAGAGGCATGGATGTTTGTAAATGTGTAGTGTCTGTGTGGCACGGGGGCCCTCTAAATATGCAGCGAGGCAAAAGTCTTTTCGAGAGATTGGTGGTAGAGGAAGAGGTTTGGAAGGTCCTCGAACCCATCCCGTCGGGGTGCTTTCGATCAAAATTGGGGGCGGAACTGAGGAAAGTCGTACTGTCACCCGTATGGTGCTCAAGGCCCTTACCAACGACAAGCGCAACCTTACACTCTTTACCACGAAGAATTTCGTGGGCTTGTCCTGATGATACTGTCAGACAAGTGAGGTAAGTCACAACCGAACAACAATAATAATGACGCTTCGGGAGTTAATTGATTCTCCGCGTAACATTTTACATAGCAAATAGTTTTTGTAGTAGTACACGTGGTACAGAGTGGCATCTTTGGTTTGCTCATAGAATTTAAAAATGTACTTACATACATACGGCATAAAACTATACATAAGATGCAAGATATACATACATAAATACAATGTAGAACATACACATGAATATAAACGTAAAAGTCAATGACAACATAAAAATGCAACGTAAAAGGGAACGACAGCTGCAGAACGATTTGAATCGCCTATCTATTCTCCTCTACTTCATTTCCGTTTAGCATATATGGCTTCATGAAAAGCTCGCAAATAAAAGCTGACTTGAAGAACAGTTTCAGATGAAGTGGAAAAAATAATTGCTATGCCGTGATGAAGACTCCCGTTATGATCGCCAATGAGGAAGGCTAACAACAGCCTTGAAGTGCCTATTTTAAATTAGCAGACTATAAACAATCCGCGATTTAAACTAAAGCGCGATTGCTATTAACTGTCTTTGCATGATTAGTATGTTTCCTAGAAAGATTAACCCGCTGGAAAAGTACATATGATGAATTACTTTTCCTTTGAATTCAAATCCAGTTCTTTCCTAGTTCGTGCTTAGTAAAAGTCTGTATTTGAGAGGTACACAAGAACGTGCTTAGTACTAAGCACGTTCTTGTGTACCTCTAGATATTTGAGAGAAGAAATAGAGATAATTTTAGGTACATTTACCAATGAGACTACTTCCATCAGTGCATCCTCAATATCTAGCATTTCCTTTCGGAATTCTTTATCGGAAACTTTTCCAGCCTGAAAATAAAAGGCTTCCAGAACTGAGAACTATATAAACTCCAACGAACTATGAGTATTAAAAAACTATAATCTTCGATTCATATCTTAATTTGCATTATTTTGTATTATTTTTGAACATATATGTGTATAGGTAGATGTATAGGGGGTACTAGTTATTTACCAAATGTAGAGGCAAGTATGGCCCCCAAATATTAATATATAGTCCTCATATACATCTTATATATGCGTGCGTGTGTGGGGAAGTGGACATATACTGCTCATAATAATTAGTTAGGGAATTACTAATAGTTAAGGAAATTACTAATAGTTAAGGAAATTACTAATAGTTAATTACTAATAGTTAGGGAATGTTACGATTTAGGATATAGACTAGGGGTGAGGTAATGTTTTGGTTACTGATTAGTGATGTGTAGGTGTTGTAAGATATGAGAAAAGAAAAAGAAGCAACGAACAAGGAATAATTAAATTTTATTGACGATATTTGACGGTAAACCAAAAATGCACGATTTGTGCACGTTATACAAACAAACAAAAAATGTGATTTTCGAATACAAATGAGTTCCAATAACGGGTATATTTCCCCCCTGGCCATAAGAAATGCCGCCTACTTACGAGGCATAGAATCGATGAGGATATCAATGAGAGACGATCCTCTCCCAATCCAGCAGAAGAGAGATTTCAAACTGCTGAATTGTCTCTGAGGGTGATAAACGACTAGTAGCCTTTCTTCCTAGAATGTCCCAAGCATGTTCTGTCGTGTTCATATCTGGGGAACATGCTGCTTAATCTGTTCTAAAGATTCCTTCGTCGGAAAGGAAATTGTGTACTAGCTTAGTGCGATGTGGCCTGGTGTTATCTTCCATAAGAAGCTGCTGTAGCATAAAGGACCACAGCAGGCCTGAGGCTCTCATCCCTGCATCGCTGAGTCGTTATGCTCCATTCGTGATAATGTGCAGGTCGGTGCGGCCATGGATAGAAATACTGGACCAGACCATCACTCCGCCTCCGCCAAATCGAAGAATTTGTAGGGTCATTAGGATTTTTTTTATGTGGGAAACGTGAAAAATGAGCAATGCCTTCGCTGGGACTCGAACCTGGACCTCTCGAATACACGCCGAGTGTGCTACCGTTACACCGCGAAGGCATGCAGAAAGGAGGGAGAAAATACCTTATAACGTTCCTGCACAAATCCAGGAATACTCAGTGTACCAATTTCTCTTCAGGTGAGAATCCACTTATTGTCAGGTTGTAACCACAGCGGGACTCGTCCGTGAAGAGTACGTTGCTCCACTCATCTCGTCCCCATCTGAGATGATCGTGTGCCCACCTTCTGCGAGCATCACATGTCAACGAAACACAAACCAAAGGTCTCCGAACATACAAACCCACGTAGTGAAGTCGGTTTCGAACAGTTTGAATCTAAATTCTGGTACCGGTAGCCCTCTGAACGTGCTATTGCAAGAAACTGGCCTTCATAGTGTGGTTTCTTCTGGCCTTAATGCTAAATACCGATCTTCATTTTGTGTTGTCGCAGGCTTACGACTTTGTCTCAGTATTCAGAGAACATTTTTATTTTTCAAAAACCGATTTCAGAATCTGGAGATGACACTTCCTCCAGAGAAGTTCCTAACGCTTGCGCTAAAATGGATTGCGTTTGACCCGCCTTTAAACTACCGATGGCTCTCCACGCTACCGATTTAACTAAGTCATCTTGCTGAGACATCGTATTCACTGCTACGAAACATTCAACATGTGAGTTACATTTAATCTCCTCCTGTAGAAGGAGTGCTTCAGTCGCTTTTCACTCCTTATCCAAAACGCGTAATTTTTGACGTCACAGACATAATTTGTATATTCCCAATTTTGTATCCTTTTTAACCTCTTCTAGTTAAACGTTGTTAAAAAAGCTGTCGATTATGTGGTTATGTCATACCGAACTCACAATGTGTCCTAATTATTTTGAGCAGTGTATATAAGATACAGGATAGTAAGCTGCTAAGGCTCTGTAGCTAGTCAGTCACCCCTACAACGGGCAACAATAGCTCAGGTCTCGAACACACGCTTTTTGCTAAAAGTAAAATTTATAAAAAAAATATTTTAATTTCAGGTATATATGTGTGCTAATTATAAACCTAACTCATCCTTTCGGAAATAACTTCTGAAAGCACACTTGTGAAATATTTCAGATAAAAAGTTCAGAACGAAAACGGCGGAACTGCAGAATTGTTAATGAGAAATTGCGAAGCAACGAGCTTTTAATGCTTTAAATAACTAAAGTCTAAATTTATAATTATCTTGAATGAAAATGCTATGTTTGTTTTGAAAATGTATGTTTGATCGCGAGAAATATTCTCTTTGTTTTGAGTACAACAGGTAGTCAAATCTACTCATTTGTAACAAAATTTAAGCAGGAATAATGTATCATTTAAACCTGGACGACAAAGCACTGAAAAAAAAAACGAAAACAAAACAAAAGCATTACCATTATATTTGCGACTGACTCCATATTCAGTCTTTACTTCAGTCTACTAAGTAAAGACGCATGCTAAGACCCGAAATGTCGAAAACTGAAGCTGAGAATGCAAAGAGACTATAAAGAGAGAGAAAATGATTTCTTGCAAAGAAACCAATATCTTATATTAGAAAAGGCAAAGGGGAAAAAATGGGATGTAAATTGATAAAGATACGCGGAGCAAGAAGCTAGCGAGATTTGCTCCGGATACCTTCGGCTGCAAAAATTGTCACATTGTTACTGTTTGGAGTCATAAAAAGGATTCAGAATTTTTGGTTAATTTTTCGTTCTTCTAACATGTTTATTTATAAAGATTATACGAAATGTTAACACACATGAATACTAACTCAGTATTTAAAACATTGGAAAATATCAAAATGTTTAATATAGTTTTTTGGGGGGAGGGGGGAAAGGTAAGCCGCTATTTTTTACATATTCAAACTTGTGAATTTTAAGATTGCAATAATACGATCAGTATGATGTTATAAACCTTATTATTGTAATCTAATTTTATATTTTGCGTTCTGCGAACTGCTCTCATATTAGTTTTGAAATATTATAAAATGAACATGAACATTAAAGGATCGCATACCCAATTACGAATAAGTATCTCGAGTGTTAACAGTGATATTAGCATGGTGGCAGTGTTTCACGCGTTCGCTTAATGGATTCGTTAGAGAATCGGGAGCTTACTGGTAATTAAAATAAAACAGAGCAGAGGCATAATTTCTTTTTAGTATAATGTATTAACAACTAAAAGTGAGTTAGGTGTGATTTGAAATCACAATAAACTTTTATGTGTTGTCTGCCATTATGCAATAAAGTTTTATTTCATTTATACATTTACTGTTCATTTCATGAACAAATGAATAAGAGCATTTACTATAGTTTACGGCAGCAGTGAATTATAAGCAGAGGGTTCAAGAGGCAAATTGGTGTTCATGGTTCATTAACGCCTCAAATATGGCAAAATATTAACTTAAACTTTTTTTAGTATCATACAATATCAAAGGACACCACAGTTGCCTTCTGCGGAGAAGAGAAAATGTTTTCGTGAGGAACTGATTTAGATTAGGTTAGGTTATTCAGTTACGGCAAAGCACACGAGGGCTATCTACCTAAGGGGAGGAATGCCTTCGTGGAGGACTTTCTAAGGGAAACTGGCTCGTATACACGTTACACATGGGGAAAACCACGAAAACGCCCATGCAGCCAGCCCGTTCGCGGGATTCGAACCTCGGACCGAACTACCAGTGTTCAGCGTCTTTACCGCTCGGCCGCTGGTGGGCTCAGGAAGAGATTTACAATTCTAAAAAGGAGTCTCTCTTTATGAGACGCTTTTGGGCGAAGTATACTGCGACGGGTGAGGAAGAGGACAGTTCTATAGCTCCCGTTCTACTGGGCCGATTGACGAAATTCAAATTACGTTTTCCATGTCTCGAAAGCGCGACTTAGGATATGTATTAGATTTATGTATAGCATTGTTCTAATATAGGTCTTTTGACATAAAATCGGACTTTTTCTGAAACGGCATGCCAATTTTTTTTCCATATTTCGATTCTACGACTGAAATTATGCCAAACTGCGAAGTTTTGTAAAAATCGCACGAGCAATTTTTAAAAAATTAGCTCTCAAAATATTAGCCCCTCAATGTTAATTCAATTTGGTATGTATTTATTAATATATCTTTTTTTTATTACACGCACTTGATTCCTTCTTTCACAGTCCGAAATTTAGGCTCGCTCCAAATAAAATTCACCCATTTTTTATGATTTATTTTTTAAATTTGTATTTTTAAATAATTTTTATAAATTTTTGGAAAAAAAAGTTTGAATTATAAAATTTTGACCATCAACTTAAAGTAGATGTATTTCTAAATATACCTGCAAATCATTAGAGTTTTTTATTCAAAATTTTCGAAGATATGCGTGAATTTATATGCTGGCGAGTTTTGACGTTTGGCATATTTGTTGAAAGCGATAATAACGCCTAATGTAGTTTACGCAATTTGCTAAAATTATTTGAAAGTGAGAACGATGTGACTTTTTTCCCGTTCCTCACAATAGAAAGGATAGGAAAATAGGTTGCCATGTATTAAGAAGTTCGTTAAGTGAATTATTCTTGGCGCCAACTGAAAAAAATGCGCCAAGTTAAATTTTTGAATTTCTTTGTAAATTTCGCACCAAATTTTACAAAATTTAATATTTTGGCATAATTTGAGTCGTAGATTCGAAATATAATGGGTATGTTATTTCAGAAAAAGACCCATTTTGTGTCAAAATACTTGTATTAGAACAATCCTATGTATAAATCTAATACATATCCTAAATAGCCCTTTCGAGACATGAAAAACGCAATTTGAATTTCGTCAATCGGCCCAGTAGAACAGGAGCTATAAAACTGTCCCTCTACCCCCTTTTTTTTTTTTTTTTTTTTTTTTTTTTTTTTTTTTTTTTTTTTTATTCTTTTTTTTTTTTTTTTTATATATCATTTCATTTTAAGGGGTAATCTTGGTTCCTTTACGTATTTTTATGAAAATTCCTACATATGTTCCTTACTATTTACATGGTTCGAAACCCGGCGAACGGGTGGGCTGCATGTGCGTTTTCGTGGTTTCTCCATGTAAAACGTGTATATGGGTCGGTTTTTCTTGGAAAGTATTCCACGAAGGCATCCTTGCCCTTAAGCAGATAGCCTTTGAGTGCTTTGTCGTAATTAAGCAAACCAAACCAATCCCCATTTGATCTTACTCGTTTGTTACAAGATTTACTACATCAGATACATGGTAAGAGGTAATGAAGAACATGCTGTTGCTAATTTACCTCAATAATTTCTTATGTACTGCAATTTTCCTGGATGGTTTCAATTCACAGACTAAATAAATCCATAACCTTTTTTACTAATATTATATTTTCGATATCATAATCCTCATAACAGGTAATTTTTTTGCAGAATAGATCCATAGATCATTCCTATAGATCTGATGGTTATTACCGTAAAAAGTAGATAAAATCGTGTTAATAGTGCCATTCTTAATATTTTGATTTCATAAACGCCCCTTTTCCTCTTAATTTTCCAAGGCGAAGTTACTCAACTTGCATTCTGAACTCCTCGTATATTCGTAATAAATGGTAAACAACCCGCTGAAAAAATACGAAATTTTATCAATAAAAACCTCTTAATTGTAAATAATAGAGTTTTAAATCACATTTCCTCACAAAAGTTCTTGAGACATTAGGATTTTGGACGCAGGAGACATGAAAAATGAGGAATGTCCTCGCTGAGACTCGAAACTGGACTTCTCGAACACGCGCCGAGTGTTCTAACCGTTACATCATAAAGACATGCTTGAAAGTGAGAGAAAATACTTCCCCTTTTAAAAGGCAACTGTAGATTAGGGGACCCAATTGCCAAATCCTGGTGGTGAAGAATCATCATGCACCACCCTTTAGTTCGAGCGCCACTGTAGAGCCATTAAGATGGACTGACGCTGGAGACAGGAAAAATGTGCAATGCCCTCGCCCGGGTTCAAACCTGGACCTCTCGAATACATGCCGAGTTTGCTAACCGTTACACCACGAAGGTATGCTCGAAAGAGGGAGAAAATACCTTATAAAGTTAGTTTTCATATCGAATAAATAAATTTAAGCGGATTGAAATAATTTTTGTGTAAGTTAAGTTAAATATTCCGTGTGGATGATTGATCATTTAGCCAAACAAACGAGAATGTTTCAAAATGTTAAAAAAATAACTTTTGTCTCACTTAAATAATATGATGTTTAAGTGTTTGTAGAAATAATATTTTGCAAAGCCAAACTGTTTCAGACACTCAAGGAAACTGAGAAATTGAATTTCGACATCCTTGTTGTCTGCATTTCGTAAGCATAATGCTGAATAGTTTAGAAGCTTTAATCTTGGAACACGCAATAACTAGCCTTAAGAAAAATTACAACTCGCACTTCGATTTTATTCTAGTTTCAATTCTTAGAAACTACGTCCCTTGCGTCAGTTTCGCACGCAGTAGTCTGCAGGAAACATATAACTCTGAATCTTAATTTCTGTAACAAGCGTTTGCTATAATGAGTAGTTTACTGAATTAATGAAATCAGTGTCAACAACATCTGCATATTTTTCATTCTTCCTTTTTCACCTCCGATAAAAGGCATTTATATAAATATGGTTATTATGGGTTATAGGACGCTTTTGCTTGACTTACTGCATTGGTTTTACATTTTGCACTCTACTTTTAAGCATTTTTCCCGGAAACGGGGATAGGAGCAGTGGCGGCTCGTAGCTAAAATTAGTGGGGGTGCTGTTCCAAAACAATTTAACCTTTGTTTTAAACCTGTGTAAAGGGAAACAAACATGTATAAAAAGAAAATTTATTTTGAAACTTCCATGAAATTTTACAAAAGAAAAATAAACATTTCTTAATTACTTTAACTTAAATTGTTACAGTTCAAGCTTTACCTATTCATTTAAAAATGAAATCCATTCTTCTTGTTTTAATTTGAGCGAAGAGATCAATAATTTTCTCCTCGATCTCTGGATGACAACTGAGGAAATTTTTATATATTGAAAGCATTGCAAGCGCATGAAAACGAAAGCTCTTGAAGTTCACTTACAGTCACAGAATTTATTACTTGAGGATGCAAGGACATGGTTAAAGTTTTCTGTAAAATAAAAGAACCGAAAAAAAATGAATCAAATAGAATAGCTGAAAAATAATCTAACCAAGAATATGGTGTATGATTTTTAAACACAGCACACGCGGAGTAAAAAAAAAGAACCAGCTCCCAACGACACTCCAGATTCGGCACTGCAAAAGCGACAGTGCTCTCTCCCTCTCAGCCTCGTACGCTGCTTCCTAAGAGCGCATGCGCAGAACAGCCAAATACCACACGCGCGGAGTAAGAAATAATCACGTTTCCAGAATTTCGGCACTGCAAGAGCGACAGTGCTGTTTTATCTCCCTGGCTCGAGTGCTGCTTTCTGTGCGCGCTTGCGCAGAACAGCCTTGTGAAGCGCAGTTCCATACAAAAACTTTCGTACCTTTTTCATAAACTGGAGGATGGCTACTGACATTAAGTTTAAGGATTATATATTGTAGAAGTATAAAGAAATAATTAAAGAAAAAAGGGCTTATTATATTCAATATTAAAAATAATAATAAGTGGAAACATGGGGTGCTGCAATTCCACAGTGCTTATTACGAGCCACCACTGGATAGGAGAAAGAAACAAAAGCATTAGATTTCACATTCTGGTACAGGAAAAAGGAGGGGGTACTTGAAAGGAAAAAATAGACACGCTTTTTTCTTCTGAACAGGATACTGCGCTAATTTACCTACGAGGAGCAGAATTAACTGATACAAAATGCCACGAAAGCAAATGACACTTTCATTTAAAGATAAAATTCAAATCTTAAAAGAAATTTGATGAGAACACTGGTTTGACGAAACTCGAATTAGCAAAGACATTGCATACTGCTATGACAACATTAAAAACGGTTCTTTAAGATAGAAAAAAGTTGAAGAAAGAGCAGAAATTTGTGAACAGTCGGCTTTAAAGAAATTACATGTTCAAGGGGGAGAGTTTCCTGAGGTCGAAGCTATGTTGCTAAAATTTTTCACCTCAGCGTCATGCATCCAAAATTCCAGTGAATGATCTCATGTTAATCTAGAAATGCACTTCGACTCAATGTGAAGGAAGCTTGCTTTGCAAACATATGGCTACATTCATTTAATGGAGTCTTATGGCATATAAATGGAGAATCAAAAA
>KK116466.1:201505-215607 GCA_000611955.2 Stegodyphus mimosarum
TTGAAGAGTTGTTCGAGAATTTATCCACCAAAATAGACGGATATTGAATGAAAAGACATTTTTAATGTTTTTTTTTAAGCTGCTCTTTTCTGAAAACTTAAGCCTGCAAGAACCCTAGCTTTCAAAGGTAACCAGTGTCATGGAGCTAAGCAAAGTAAAGAACGTGTCACTTTGTGGAATACGGTATATAAAAGATGACACCTTGTAAGGTATTTCTTCCGCCTTCTTCGCATGCCTTCGTGGTGCAGTGGTCAGCGCGCTCGACGCGTAATAGAGAGGTCCGTAGTTCGATTCCCGGCGAAGGCGTTGCTCATTTTTCATTCTTCTGCTTCCAAATAAATCCTAAGGACGCTAAAGGGGTGAATGATGATTATCCACCACCACGATCACCTAATCCCCAGTCGCCCTTTAAAAGGGGGAGTATGTAAGATATTTCTCCGGCCTTCTTCGCGTGCCTTCGTGATGTAGTGGTCAGCACGCTCGACGCGTAACCGAGAGGTCCGTGGTTCGATTCCTGGGGAAGGCGTTGCTCATTTTTCATCTCTCCTGCTTCTAAATAACCTAATGACTCTACAACCTTTAGTTACAGGAAAGTCATAAAAACCAAAGTGCTTCAAAAAAGTTAAAACTCTGTTATTAGAGTATAAAGTAAAAAAGAAAGCATGGATGACTACGGATATTTTTACAGAATGGCTCAAGAAAGTAGATAAAATTACGATACAAAACCTTAAGCTAGAAATATTGTAACGATAAGGGAAATCGCCCAGACTTATTAGTCAGAGGTTTTGAAGAATTGTTCGGTTTGGTCCAGAATGGTTACAAAATGAGTGCATAAATTGGCCAATTCAACGATATGATGAACAAATAGAATCTCGAACCCACTTCTTTTAATCGTTCCGTTACTTCGTTCATTCTTGTTATTTAATTAGGAATAGAAAGGGAGTTTCTGAAAGATTTTGTTCTCCTGCTAAGGAACATGCTCTCAGATTATTCCATATACTTTCTTGTAGAATCATGATTTACATTAAAAAGCGATAACTGAAGGAACAGAAACGGGGGGGCTTTCAAGTCCCGGAACTTTTTAAATATTGCAAAACTCAGGCATAAATTCAACATTTCCTAAAACTATTTTCAAAAGATATTTAAATATTGCGTTAGAAAATCGCACATGCATTGAGAAAAATATTTCTGTAATACTCCGTAATTGCGTAAGAGAAGAAATATTGAAGATCATTGGCTGAATAAAAACTAAAGTCGGCGGCGCAAATACCCCTTAGAGAGCCATGACCGGCAGTGCCCTGATATCTGCTTCTCCGGGGTGCTCGGGCATCTTTGCTTGGACAAGTGGTCAGCCTGTCGCAGGACCCCTGGTGTTTAGTCCCCAAGCGAACTTGGTGAAGCAAACAAATCAAATAGAATATTACAGGTTTCTCTGCCTGTCCAAACGTTCAGCCAAAATCGATTAAAGAAACTCTTAATGTTAATTTGTACAGGGCCTCTATTTTTAACATTTCCATGCCCAAAAATGCACCCTACTGCGAATACAAAACATGATAAATACGAAATAAAACAAAAAATATGCTATCACACAATGAAATTTCAAAAAAAGAAAAAGAAAAAAAAGCTTTCAGATTTTACATTACGCACAAAGGCGCGTTTTTTAACGCTTTGTGTGTTACCTTTATTTATGAAATATCATGTTCTTCGCACTTAAACCTTCAGTTCAACAGCAATATGGCAAAATAATTTAAAATGATCATATCTTTAGAATTTCCGGTAACACAATCTCGCGCGCTGGAGAGAAAAAAAAATTTTTTTTTTCCATACAGTGTTGCCCTTCCTCGCTTTTAAATATTGAGTTTGTTAATCAAAAATGCTTTAATGCTTTAATGCTTTAATGTCTGACAAAATATGAAAAAGATAATAAAACAAATCCCAAATTAGGGCTTTCAGATACCCATATTCGGTGGAGGATTACGTTATTCAAAATGGGATGGCTGTAGGTATCGTCGTTTTATCACAGTGCAAGAAACATATATATATATATATATATATATATATATATATAAATATATATATATATATATATATATATTTAATATATATATATATGTATTTATGCAGACTCTTCATTATTAATTTCTTTAAATATAATACAGCGCTGTAATATTTGGTGTCAACAGTTTGAAAAGTGAATTAACGCAGAAAGTGAACAACGCAAAATGCCAAAACGAAATTAATAGACCTTCTGGGTTAACGCCCTTCGAGCTAAAAATTGAAAGCTTTGAGATTTTATATTAATCCCAAAAGGGGCGTTCTTTTAACGTTTTGCTTGTTACCTTTATTTATTAAATATCATGTGCTTGGCACTTAAACCATAAAATTCAATCCAACAGCAATATCGCAAAATATTTAAATAAAGTTTTTCAATAATGATCCTGCTATTCAGTTTACTTTTGAACTTGAGACATGCAATTCTCTTACGTTCCTAGATATTTTGGTCACACGTAACACATCTAACTTCAGTACTACGGTTTACCGTAAACCTTCATCGACTTGTCTTCCACCACACTTCAAATCATGTCATCGGACTAAACAAAAGTTAGCTTCATTTTTTTCCTATGTTTCCCGTGCACTTCAAGTTTGCTCCTCCAAACTGGCTCTTCATCAAAGACTAAATTATTTAAATGCAGTAGCTATTGGCCTTTTCACACATTATTAATCAAGCAGTTAAAAAATTTTCATCTCAACACATCAAAAGGCACACTTTTGTTTTAGGAGATTATAAAAATTCTGTTGTCATTCCTTTCCTTCCATCAATTACCTATAAAACTGCACGTATTTTACTGAAATTTAATAACTTTCTGGTCGTTTGTTCTCCTATCAATAAAATTCCGAGTTCCATACTCAAGGACCCGATTCCGGATATGAATTCCTGGAGTATTTACAAGATTCCTTGCCAGTGTGGTTTAATTTACCTTGGTCAAACTAAGAGAGCCTTCAAATTTTCCATTAAGGAACATAGGCATATGTTAGAAAAAAAGAAAACGCAGAAGTCCTCTGTTGCCCAGCATTGTTGGTCCGAAAATCCCACTTTCCAATTTTTCTGAAGCCAAAATTATTCAGAAAACATCTTCCATTGGTGAACTTGACTTTCTACAGGCGTTGCACATTCAAAAAAATCTTTCTGTTCTAGTTTTAACGATTCGCCGCCCAGACGGTATAGTGGTTTAGGAAGCCGGCTGCGATACCAGAGGGCATGGGTTCGGATCCCGGAGAAGGCATGGCTGTAACTGCCCGTCCCTTCATAGGAGGCAAAGGTGGCCCAGCTATTAGGTGTCTCCATAATAAAGTGACCACCACTTCTGGCCTTAATAGTGGCCACGCCGAAGTCGGCTTGGGGCTCACCATTGGAAAAAAAAAATGATTCTAATTCCAGTCCATCTTTACCTTCAGCCTTTAAGGTTATTATGTTTTAGTTTTCTTGTTTCATCAATAGATGGTGCAGTAGCTTAACTCCTGCCCCGACATTCTTATCTTTTCACTGTATCTTATCTCGTTCATTTGCACTTTGGCAGCTGAGGCTGTTCGACCGGCAAAACCATCGAAATTAGTTCTGTGAAAATTTGCAAACATAACGCTGATTTTTGTTGTTTCTCTTCTAAATTAAAGCTCAACGATTTCAAAGCCGGAAGTGACAACACTGTACGGAAAAAAACATTTCTATCTCCAGCGAGCGAGACTGTCTATCGGATTTTCTAAAGATATGTTGTTTTTAAATATTCTGTGGTATTGTTGTTGAATTTAATGTAGTTTAGGTGCGAATAATATGATATTTAATAAATAGCGGTAACAGAAAAAGTTAAGAAACGCCCTTTAGGCGTAGTGTAAAATCTGAAAGCTTTCAGAATTTTTTTTTAATTGGTTATCTCACCAACAGAAAAAGTAAAAATTCAAAAAAATAAAAATCTTAAAGCATTCAGATTTTACATTACACCCAAAGAGGCTTTTTTTTAAACGTTTTGTGTGTTACCTTTATTTATTAAATACCAAGTTCTTCGCACTTAAACCATAAAATTCAGTTCAACAGCAGTATCGCAAAATAATTTGAAAATGAGCATATCTTTAGAATTTCTGACACACAGTCGCGCGAGCTGGAGATTTTTTTTTGGGGGGGAGGGGCAGTGTTGCCATTGCTCACTTTGAAATCGTTGAGTTTGTAAATAAAAAATTCGTTAACGTTTTACAAAATATGAAATAGATTTTAAAAAAAAATCCAAATTTGGGCTTCCAGATGCCCATATTCCGGTGGAAACGGACGTTATTTAAAATTTGATGGCTTTAGGAACCGTTGTTTTATTACAATGCGAGAAACATACGTACATTTATGTAATTTCTTTAAATATAATACAGGGCTCTAATATTTGGCGGCAACAATTTGAAAAGTAAACCGACATTTACAGTGAACCAACGCAAAACGCCAAAACAAAATTAATATCTCTTCTGGGCTAACGCCCTTTGGGCTAATAATTCGAAAAACATAGACAGTAGCACCATATAGTTACGGTTTTCACAGAAATGCGCAGAGAAGCATGGGATATTTTAGCAGCTAACCACCGAAAATATTTATTACAAAAATGCATGTAACTTCTAAAAATATTTTGTTTTCAATTAGGTATATCATCATTTAATACATTTTTATTTACTAAGAATTGCGTTTATTGCTTTTAAATCACTTTAGTATGTTACTCGATAATTAACAAATTAAATTTGAAAGAAAAATATAATGCGTTTTCTCGAACAGCCCCACACTGCCGCGTGGATGAAAAAAGCATTCTGTCAGTAGCAACTCACTGCTTAAATAGCCGAGTTTATTGATTAAATTTGAAAGATCTTACGCTTTGCTGAGTGGCAACACACTGCTTTTAAACAGCAGTCTCTTAATCAAAAGCTCATTAAATTCGCACAGAATATGACATAAATAAAAACAAATGCCGTATTCAAAATTCGAGTTTCGAAGTATATATGTTCCGAAGACTACGCGTATGAAGAATTTGGTGGCTCTAGGTGCAGCCGATTTACCACAATGCGAAGAATAATTTCTGTCACATGATGGCAAAATAATTGCTTTCAGTATGGCTACTAACGTCGGCCGACCTATGCACAGTTAGCGCTTGAAGCTACCCCGTAACTCAAATTCACAAGGTATAAAGTCTGGAGACGTTGGTGACCATCTTGATCAGAACTTGTGCAGAGGTCCTCGACTTCGCATAAACGATCAGCGCCAGATCCGATGCAACCAGCTCGGTCGCACTAGGCGGAAGAATTTTTAGACTTTTTTTAAACACTGAACAGCAAAATTTAAGATTAAAATTTTTTTTACAATTTACTAGACAGTAGAATTAAGAGGATTAAAGTTTTTAGAATTTAGGCAGGTGCTGGGCAGCAGAATTTAGACCTTCAGAGATCGCATCAGGCGGCAAAATGTCTAGCCTTGGTCCTGCATAGTGGAGTACTACCTTCGCTTGCAAAGGGGAAATGATACTGTCTCTTAAAGGCGCTGCATAACGCTCGACTGTGATGGAAACAATTCAAAATGTACCACTGATATCTTACTGAGAGGAAAGATGACCTATAATGAATGAGGTAACATGCTTTTGCTTTTGGTAGATGCAAAGGAGTTTCTTCAATCGCGTGTGGGTTTTTTTCTATCTCCAAGCTAAAGCAGATATTTACACTTTCATTAAGTGCTTCATCGTTCACCCACTATTTTCCAAAACATATATTCCAACAAGACAATCATAACAAGATAATTATAACAAAACAATGCTATGTGAAAATATTACAGCTTGAAAGAACGAAATCCCGTAGAGACTTTTATATACCTGGTTGTAACAAAAGTTTTCCGCCAAAAAACGTTCTTAATAGAGTTAGGGGGAAAAAACATGAAAGCAGTATCTTTAGTGCGAATAGTAATCACCACCCAAATCTATGATTTTCTGCCAACGTTTTGTTAGTTTTTCAAAGCCTTCGGCCCAGAAACTTGGTGGCCGCGAGTCCAAAAACAGATCAACCTTATTTCGGACGTCCTGTGTAGGATTGAAGATAGCACCAGCAAGATATAGCTACAGGTGTGAAAAACGGTAGAAGTTCGAAGGAGCGATGTCGGGGCTATGTGGTGGCTGTGGCAAAGACACCGTTCGAGTCCGCACAGAGTCCAACATCTGCATGCAGACACATGTGGTCTTGCATTGTCTTCATTGAACATTACCTTTTTGCGCCGGAACACAGTTCGACGTTTTTTCCTTGATAGCAGCGTTAACACAGACTAGCATCTCGCTGCACACCTTACTGTCAAGGGTTTTACCTTTTTCCAGCTTTTCATCACAACTGATGATCCGGTTCGGAACTTTGTCCTTGTGCTGATATTTGAGCAGATTAGTGCAGGCTCGAACATGTCTGTTCTTATTTGCTTGAGTCAGCTCATGAGGCACCCAGCGATTGAACTTGTACGTTAAGTTCATACGATGCATTGAGCGACTAATGGACATGGCACTTACGCCTAACTCCTTAGCAAGCTCTCGACTGGTTGCATACTAATCTTCTTCCACAAGTTCTCGCAGGCGGGCCTCGAGTAGGCTGGCCAGAGCGCTCTGCTTTTTGAATGTCATAGTCCTTGTTTTTGAACTTTCGGTACCAAATTTTCACAGTGTCACACGATACAACATTAGTAAAGCTGTACACATGATTTGATGACATTCTGTAGCTGACTTTTTGCAACAGAACTGGAAGTAAATGATGGCTCTAATCAGGTAGCGTGATAATTCCATTTCAGACATCTTGCACTTAATGATAACGATAATTTTTTGCAACTTTCACAACACAGTGTTCTAAAGCATGACTCTTTCTTTCAAATGCCAAAAGTCGTTTGACAAAATATGATTAAACACACCAACGCGAACTGCTTGCGCAGACGATATTTGCGGTGGCGGAAAACTTTCGTTAAAACTCGATATATACATGAGATTGCACAACACGCTATAAGCAGCTCCTGCGAAGCAGATCCTTAAAACAAAGAAGAAATAGAAATAATATTAATTACCTTGTCGCGCTTCCATTTTATCCTTCTGTTAGTTATAAAGTTGCACGGATTCTCCAGAAATTCAAATTTTCAAATCAGTTTCTCCCCTATCAATAAAATTCACGCTTCGACTCTAAAAGATTGCGTTTCTGACTTTAATTCTTGGGTAATTTATAGTATAATATTGGCCAAACAAAAAGAGCGTTAAAGTTTCGTATCAAGGAACATGAATCTTATGTCCGAAAGGGCGAAATTAACAATTCTTCAATAGCGTATCATAGTTGGAAATTTAATCATAAATTTTGACTTTGGATCTGCAAAAATTATCCAAAAAGCTTCTTCCGTTGGTGAATTAAATTTTCTTGAGGCTTTTCATATTCACAAAAATTTAGCATGTTTAGTGAATGATTTTAAGTCCAATCCAGTCCTTCCTAACGCTTTTAAAATTCTATTAATATAATTCTTGGTTATTATTTTTGCCGATAGATGGCGCTGCCTCCTCGCGCATGGTACTATCCGAGGGGCGTAATGGCAGACCACACATTCAGTTGAACAATGTTAAACGAATTACGCACACTGCGCATGCCCAGAAAAGAATTTGGCGCAATTACGACTTTGGCGTAATTTTAAAAGAAGATAAATATGGTATATGGTTGATGTTCTGTTATCTGGACGTAAACAGTTCAAGGTTTTAAAACTTGTTAAATTGTACGTTGCTTCATTACTTAGGTTTAAATATCGATTGTAAACTCCCCAAATTTTCGCTTAAGAAGGATTACAAAACATGAAACTTTACGTGATGTTGTTTATGGATTGTACTTCTGAGGAATAAAAGCAATCGATTATTTACCATGCGTTCCCTTCATAAATACTTTAACAACTTAAAGGAATATATCTAGTTTAAATTACTGAATTAAAGCCTAAGAAATTATTACAAATAACTGATATTAAATGTAATGTTTAAACAAAATAAACCAAAATGAAATGAAACAGAAGCAAGTGCAATAAGTACAAAAATAGGTCCATAGTACTGCAATCGTAAAGAATCGTTAAGGCCTACATGACGAACAGGCTTGTGTAGAGTTGTTTATTTTTATTCGCCAGTATTTTCTCCCACGCCAACGGTACACTATTGAGCATGCGCAGTAAGCGAAATTCGTTAACATTGATCAACTCAATGTGCAGTTTGCCATTACGCTATCCGAGGGTATAAGAAGCCGTTACTGAGGTTGCTTTCCCTTTCTAGAAATTTCGTTCTCCTGATGAGGAGGGACCTGTAGCTGCCCTCGAAATCGATTGAGTGTTTTAATAAATGTACGCCAAATACAAGGTTGTTTCAGCGATTTTGATTCCTAAAAACAGTGTTTAGCCTATCAGATCTATTGCCTGGCTTAATTGATCGCCGCACTTAACGCCCGTATATTTTCAAGTGCTATTTAAAGTCCCGGCTGTCCCATAATCCTTAACACAATTAAAAGATGGTATGAAACGAGAAGTCGTTTTCACAGAACAAAATATTGCTCAACACATGATGAACAATTCGATTATATGAATGCAGAATGTATATTCCTATGTTTGGGGGGGTATACTGAACACTTGACATTGTAAAACACCGTGTAATAAAGCAGCTGGTAATTTAATCTGGCTTTCATCTGTAAAACGTCACGCAAAGAATAGTGATAGCGGCAAATTATAAACTATATTTTTTTAGATTTGGAATTACCGCAAAAAATCCCAATCCATTAATTTTAATACAAACCACATTCTCCTGTGATACTCGCTCAGTTTGGTAACGTTTTTTAAAAGCTCATGATATTTGGTGTCCCTTCTATATTTACTTTCACAAACAAGCTTAAGTTACACCAATGATACTCAACTGCTACTTAGACTAGCTATCTTGGCAATATTTACTTAAAACTGAAAAACTGAAGAAAGATCTTCAAGATAATCATAAAATACCTTGAATAATTCATGATCAGATAGGAAACTTTAAAATATATATATCTCTCTCGAATTCACGCAGAAGCTATAAGAACTGACAACTCTCATTTCGTCTTTCTTAGAAAATTTCTTATGAAGGGCATAAAAGAACAATGGGTTTTATGAGCTTAAACACTGGGCTTTGAAAGTACTTTCTGAGAATTGAACCAATGAAAATTTAAAATCAAGATAGTTTTTTTCTGCAAGGGAAGACAAATTACTATCAAGTTTATAATTCTTTCTCAACCATGCATTCATGTAAGAAGGATTTTTATCTTCCATTCAGCACATAATAAAAACATTGAATACTGTATTAAAGTAAATCTGAATCAGCAATTCTGCTTGAAAATTTTAAGTGCACTACTTAACATAAGAAATCTATATTAAGGCAAGGCACACTTTATCATTGACCTTTTCATGTGGGTTATAGACATTAATTCTTTATTTTAGTCAATAATTCAATCACTAAAGAACAAAAAAACAAATCAAAAGGGTCTGCCATTTCCTGCTCCACATTAAGTAGCATATTTTACACAGCAAGTTAAATTTCTTTGAGCCTCATCTAATGTAGCGAACATATGGGACATATATGTCCCAGCCCCCAGGAAAAGGTTTAAAAATAGTGATAAATCACAGTCTCAGAACTCCAAAATCAGAACTAAAATTTAACATTAGAAATATTCATATTTCACCTTATTTTTATATAAAAAAATTCCCTGAAAAAGTGGCATCTTAACTTTTTAACTGATCCTAATAGTTTCATTATTATATTAAAGTACTGAGATTCTGAACTATCATATTCGAGACATTTATATTAAAAATTCATTTATTTAGTTTTGTAAAAAATGGCCTCAGTAATACACTACATTGTCCAAAAATGTTTTTAAACCTGCAATTCCAAGAAATTTTACCTCTGGGGCATATTAAAATTTTATTCCTTTATTTTATTCCTATTAGGCAAAAAAAAAAAAAAAACTATTTGACTATTAAGGCTACACTGATATGTAATATGTATCCTGGGGCAATCCCTATTTTTCTTCTGTTTTTTACTCTTACTCTGTATTTAAGGGGGGGGGAAGACAGATTTTAGTAAAACGATTGATGCAAAGAAAAAACAAAAGTGCAACACTTCCCACAGTTCCCAGATTTCAAACTTCAACAGCAGTAATACCAACCATTAAGTAATCACTTTTGATGGGTAAATAAAAAACCTTGAAGAAAATTCAATTTTTATGCATCAATTTTTATACCAAACACTTAACTTACCAAGATTTGGTAATTCAGCTAAAAACCATTAATCTCTCAGAATATACTTTAAAAAAGAAGGGGGGAAGAGAACTAAAAAGAAAGACTTGACAAATCGTAGACTTTTACCCTCACTTGGAAAGGATTACAGAAAATATTCACTGAACTTTAACAGGATTATCTAATTTGAATTCTTTTCTAAATGAATGAGCTATAGTAAGTGAAATAATAACAGGATAGATAATAAGCAGCCGACTCACTCAATGCATCATTCAAACGAAAGAAAACAATACATTTTAGGTGTTTGCTCATATTTTCAAATCATTACTCATAGAATTTCCAGATGAATGCCATAGTCCTGAAGTTCAAAAGATGTTCTGTTTCACACAACATTATTCATATTTGGAAAATTTATTCAAACATGTGTTTGCCCCTTCCCTTCCAAAAAAAAACATATTTTGATATATGAAATATGTTTTCACTTGATTTGTTTCACTCGACACAAATGTGTTTTGTGTCACAGAAAACTTTGAACTGGGAAAGCATCAAAATACCATAGCATAATAATATTCCTGAGCGTCTATTGCCTTCATGGGCTTCTCTAATTAATTTATAACCTTTTGTTTTGCCTGACAATTAGAGAGTAAACAATATTCTGAGAAACAATTATATTGACTTTATATCAAAATATAAGTGACACATCTTTTCCCATATTAATTCAAAGAATTTCGTTAAAATATTTATATAAAGAAAATACTTTAATCACTGCAAAAGTCATGCAAACATGCCATGATTTCTTTGCCTTTAACCATCTCTAAAATTTAATAACATTTGCTTGTGGTTATTGATTGGGAACCAACACATGGTGAGAAACAATAACATAGATTACTAATCAAAATGCACCCTTTTGCATTTTAGTTTGAAGTATCTGGTTCAAAGTGTTCAAGAACTCCTGCATGTAAATGACCTCATAAACTGATTAATGTTTAAATTGACTGGCAGTAAATAGTAAAGTTGAGTAAGTAATTTTCAGGAAATTAATCATTTTGGTAAACAACACATCTAAAAAAAGCACTTTTTCATAATGAATAGTTAGGAAGTCAAAGGTGTCAACCAATTCCAATTATATTTGCTTTTATACTAGCCCCCCCCCCAAAAAAGGACACTTTGTTTCACTGTACATTAAAATGAAGAAGCTATTTCTCTTCATATTGTTTTTTGTGTTTTTTTCTCTTCATATTGTTTCATATGTTTTCTTCATATTGTTTGACACTTTGTTTCACTGTACATTAAAATGAAGAAGCTATTTCTCTTCATATTGTTTTTATAATCCCTTATTATGATTGGCTTTAAAGATGATCTGTGCTAGAAATAATACATATGCTACAACTTCAAACAGATATATATATTTGCCTGCATGTTAATTTGCTTTACTTAATTAGGGAGAAACATCCAAGGGCTATCAGCCTCATGAGAGGAATGCCTTCGCAGTGTTTTCTAAACTGCATGTTAATACATTGCATATATTTCTCTTTCAAATAATTCTTTTGCATATATATTTCTCTTTCTTTCTTTTCTTCTCATAACATATATTTCTCTTTCAAAAACTTATAAATATTAAGAACATGTAAATATTTCAAAATTCAAAATTATCAAAAAACTTTTTTAAATAAAAATTTGTGAAAGGACTAAGAAAATGTTTATGCATTCAGCAAAATAACACAAAAATATTTTATAATCAGGCAATAATTTTACTGAAGTTCCATTTACAAAAATATGATGAGCGTTTGTGAAAGAAATATAAATTTACAGCACAAGGTTCAATGATTCATATCAAGGTACAACGAGATGCTGTCATTTATGATCATACCCTGTACAAAAATGGAACATAAAATGATAGAATGTGATTGTAAAATTAGCTTGGCCCATACATTACAATTCTGTGAACACATTATTAAAATTATGCAGAAGAAAGATTCACATAAAGTTTTTTTTTCCTTTATGTTTTTCATTATAAGGTAGAAACTTTTATGGTAAATGCAACACACAGACACAAAATGAATTTTTTCCTCACTTTTTTTTTTAGATTTTACATGATAAAAATTAAACAATTTAGACTCATTACTTGAATTGAATTTCTGCTTTACATAAAATCAGTTTAAAAACCATTTCTTTCCCTTAGCAAGTCATCTTTAAACCTCTGGAATGCAAAATTGAAATTGCTTTTGAAAATTAAAAAAAATATTTAAAAAAATAATCAAGTTCAGAATTTTCTCACAAACGTGAATGTTTTGAAAACACTGAGTTATCTTTTCAAAGGAATAAATTTCATTCAAATATACATAAAATGCAAACACTTAACCACTTCAGTATTATATATAAAAACTTTTCTGAGATTTTGAAGTTATAACTCAAAAAACTAAAATAAGTGGAAAACATCATTATTATGCAAGTATGTGCATTATCAATCCTATTTTACTTCAAATAGATAAAAATTTAATAAGTTTCATAATATATAACACTATGTATAAATTCATTTTCTGTAAGAAATAGTTGCACCATAGGGCATACTAGTTTAATGTTTTAGTATACTGAAGAGGTTACTTGTAATTGCATTGTTACCAAATATTTCAATAAGTACTTCAAGAGATTACTAATTATTATAAACCACAGTCACCGGCAAGAAACTTTAAAAGACTGCACATAAAAATTCTATCTAATCGTTTCACCCTGCATGCAACTGATCCAAGTGCTGCAAGCAATGAGATATGCGGAAGAAATTATATAAAAAAGAAAAAGATATGAGGTCGAAGTAAATCACTGATGAGTTTCTCAGACTGATTATGAAGCTTCGAAGTATTGTTTTTCACTAAATGGCAGAGAAAACTATGTCATTACAGTTTGTGATGATGCAAGAGTTGACACTGCAGGAGGTACAATAGGCCTTTCTTCCAGTCTATCATAATCTAAATGAAATTCCTTTGCTACTTTTCTCCAATTGTCAGCATCAAAGAAATAGTACATGCCCCTTTCATATGTTGGGGACTTTTCCGTAGGATTCATTCCAGGAACTCTAGTTATCCAAACTCTCTCATCCTTGTGGAATCTCCAATCTCTATTATACCTAATTGAGTGCAAAAAAAGTTACATTTATAAAAATTATTACACAATTTTAAGAGTATTGTGCATTAGAAATGTAATTCTTCAAAATACAACTAGTTTAAAAAGTAAAAAATACAGCACATATCAATTAACAATCAGAAATGTAATTCTTCAAAATATAACTAGTTTAACAAATAAAAAATACAGCATATATCAATTAACAAACTTTCTTTTTGGCTCATTTAGATTTAAAAAATATAATATTAAATAAATGCATTGTGGATAACATAAATGATAAATAAAATAAAATATAATTAATATAAAATTAATATGAGAACTACGCACTTTTATGAAATTAGTATGATGAATTTCAATAAAGAAAAATCTGATGTGTACACCACATGACTTCCTTGTATGGAACATTAGATTGTACGCATTTTGTATTTCATTAAACTTATTGAATTGAATTAAATCTACTTCGTCGATAGCACATAAACCACAATAGAATAAATGAACTCTTTAAAATTCACTACAGCGACAGTCCGGTGGTAGCTTCACATAACAGCGTTACATCTCATTCATTTTATAACTCATCAGAATGCACAAAAATTACGTATATCATCTGGAGAATTACCGTTGTCACATGTTCTATTCAAATACTATAATAAATTTAAAACGATGTGTAAAGGAAATT
>KK116466.1:215618-240514 GCA_000611955.2 Stegodyphus mimosarum
AAAAAAAAGAAAGGAAACAGTTTTTCACAGACAATTCAGTACTTCTCAGTCAATTAATTCAGTTCTCATGTCGCGACAAGGCAAAAATACATAAAAACTCAAAACATCTATATCAAAAACTACAAAGTAAATCTTAAACACTTATTTCCTCGAATAAATCGCAATAATAAAAGAAGGTGTTATCTTTGCTGCTGCAAAGCTTAGTTTCTCTAGATTGGCAACAAATCCAATATTCTCCCAAGTTTCAAATATAAACAAATATGTCCGCCATGAGGAAAATTATTAGGCTTAGCCGCACATAAACAACTTTTAAATTGTTGATAATTCTACAAATCTTGCATGCAGATTTACTAAAGGCATAAAAACCTTAACCGGAAGATAAGAACAACGTAATTCAATCATTTTTTAAGCAAAAAATGCCCAATTTACCGACATATGAGAGAGCCAAGTAACACAGTGGATATATATATATATATATACACACATAAATTTATATACTTTTCGTGCAGCCGACTGCGCCAAAATAGGAGGTGTACATCTACGTGTTATAGCAGTCCTATATACTAAATTTCAACATTCTGAGGCTACTCGTTTTTGAGTTATGCGAGATACATAAATATGTACGCAGACACGCCATGAAAAAAATCTCTTCAGAATGCATTTTAAATCAGTTTTATAATTTTTTTTGGGGGGGGAAGAATCCTTTATTTTGTTCTTACGTACAAATGTCACTCAAAAACATTGTTAAATTGCATTTGATAGCAGTCAAAATAGGTATTTTGGTTGAAACATGATACTCGAAATTTTTCGCGATTACAATACCTCCCTTTCGTACAACGAAGTAAAAAGTGTGTGTGTGTGCATGCGTGCGTACGTGTGTGTGTGCTAAAATGATTGAGGACTGAGTATAATAAAGGGAACTGAATATTAGTTCCCTTTATTATACTCAATCATTTTAGACTCATTGTAACAATGGATAGCGCTTTAACAATTTCATACATTTTAACTTCTATTCCAATCATTCTAGCATTGCACAGAAGTGGATTCATTAATTCTCTCACAAACCATGAATTAAATTCAATCCTTTTATCTTTTTGAAAAATTTAAAAATTATTTTTCAGAAGCATAATGATGAGGTAAAAAATGCAGCTAAAGGAATTGTACATATGTCATACCAGAATGAGACATATATATAATTTCATTGTTTGCTGTTTATGTTTCTTTTCTTTTTATTATTTTTATTTCCAGCCAACCTACATGCATAGGTAAGGGAGGTAATGTTTTCGTCCACAAATTCGATAATAATTTTTCAAAGAATAAGCATGATTTAAGTCCCCACATCATGCTTTTACTATTTTTACAATGATGTATGAGTCACGATTTTTTCATCCATGATAAATCTTATATAAAACTTCCAAAAATTTCCATTTTCTGCATTTAAACTTTCTACATTCATAGAAACAGTTGATCAGTAAGATTTTAAGTAAAACTCGAGAATTGGAAGTGGTACTTTACTTAAAGCACATACAGGCCTTTACATTAGTGGAACTTTGAGCCCATGAAATGCAACTTGTTAGTTCTACTAAAAGGAAAAAAGGACACTCACTGTTTATGTTTCTAGCCAAACTATATACATGGGAAAGGGAGGTATTGTTTTCAATCCAAAAATTCAATAGTGAGTTTTCAGTGAATAAGTATGAATTAGGGTTCTCCTACTACAACTTTACAATGATGTCTGTCTGTATGCGTGTAACAATTTTTCTGACCATGATAAGTCTTACAAGAAACTTTCAAAATTTCTATTTTCTGTTATTATTATTTCTTTCACAGGAAACCTGTAAAAGTCTATGAACAACCAAAAGTGGTACTTTACTTGAAGCCCATAACAGTTTTTAATAGAAAACTATATTAAAATGTAATAAAAAAGCTTTTCAGTTTTAGTATTTAAGACTTATATATGAATGGGAACAACATATTAAATTTTGGCTGCAATTTATACACCAGAAATGATACTTTAGTAGCAGCTCAGCAAACTTTTGACCACACCCAAAAAAATATGATTCGAAATTTCTCAAATTTGGTATTTAACCCTCTCGGTGTCACGGACGGAAAATTCCATATAGAAGTGTGGCTTTCATAATCATTACACATGAAAATTTTTGCCAGATTTTACACTCACTTCCAAATGTTAAGCACGTAGAGGAAAATGCTAATTTCCGAAAGCCAATCAGAATTGAAGAGAATGCGATTCACTGCAGAGGTAGATGGAAGTATGCAAATATGTAAGGTAACAACCAACCAAGCTTTCATGTCAAGAAATATGCAAAAAAGGCAGTCTTATACGAAGCCAGCTTTATGAACGGTTACAGAAGTTGATTGTAAGTGCTGATAGAAGGTGTTTAAAACTTTCGTACAATTTGTTTTCAAGACATACGTGTTTCTATAACTTCCAGAAGATGAATAGAAGATTCTGAGCGCTGGCGTGCTGTGGGGCGCATTGAAGAGGACAGTCGATCACAGACGTTGCTCTCTTCTTCAGGCCTGTAGCCAGTCGCCCAAGGGTTACAAACTCCGCGGAATCGCAGAGCGACCTCCACATGTGTGACATCTATGGTTACAGCGTCCATTGATAAGGCGATATCTGCAGCTACTGTACACCGAAGATTACACATGAGTAGACTGTACGCCCGGGTACCTTGAGTTTGTGTTCCTCTATCTGTCCAGTCAAGAGGGACACGATTACAGTGGTGCCGGGAGCATGCCAATTGGAATGTGTCTGACTGGGGCAATGTCATGTTTACTGATAAGTCAAGATTTGCTCTGGAGCCAGATGACAAGCGTATAAGGATATGGCGTGAACAACGAACACGCAGTGAGTCCCAAAACATCCTGCATTCTGAGGCGGAAGCATTATGTGTTTGCAGGGATTTCATTAGGATACCGCACCAACCTGCATATCTTTAAACGGGGTTCTTTGACGGCTGTCCGGTATCGAGATAAAGTCCTACAACCCACTGTGAAATTGTATGCTGCAGCAGTTGACCCTACTTTTGTTTTAATGGACAATAACGCAAGCTGACATCATGAATGATTATCTGGAGAGTGGAGGGATTGCACATATGGCGTAGCCAGCATATTCGCCCGACCTTAGTCCCATTGAAAATCTTTGAGATGCTCTCGGCCATGCTGTATCTTCATGTTTCCCACCTCCAGCCACTCTTATTGAGCTGGAAACTGCTCTACAAGAAGAATGGTGATTGCTTAATTCTGCGGTGATTGACCACCTATTTGAAAGTATGATCACAAGGTGTTAACTTTATATACACTTGAGGGGGAATCACATACGCTATTAATGTCCTTTTTTTTTTCATTTTATGCTGTTTATTTTCACTTTATACATAATTCTGTTTAAGTCTCCAGTATGTCATTATCTGATAACTTACAAAATTTAATATTGTTTTCATTTCTGTATAAATTATTGATTTTGTTTTATGCATAAATATATATGCTACTTTCCTGCCGAATTTTGTGTCAAGCAAAGCGGTATTTGTTGATTTTTTTGCATTTTAGATCTTCGTGCTTAACTTTTGGAAGTGAATGTACTATATCCGATTTTGGGATGGATGTATATTGGAAGAAAAGGAATCAAAGTACAACGTGAAAGAGTCATTTTTTAATTATAATAAAAAAAAAATACCATTTATTCACGACATTTTTAGGGACTTTGAAATTTCAGGGTAATGTATTAGACTCAATCCTCAATTTTATGTTTCATTTTTGTGTCAAATCACTTCTCAAATAAAAGGATGCTGCCATCAAATGTTATTGCTATGTATTATTTTTTTTTAATTGTACGTATTAAAATTGTATGTACACAGTCCAGTCACATTAATGTGACCACCACGTACTTTCCATGTCAGAGATAAATAACCAATCACAGAAGGCAGGTGGCAGCACAGTGCAGTTGAGCGTATATAAAGGGTGTGTGAGGGCTTCGGAAAACATTTCAATCGTTGGCGTAATGCAGAAACGAAGCGATTTATCCGACTTCCAAAAGGGCATGATAATTGGCTTTCGGGCCAAGGGTGGAAGCATTTCCGAAACGGCTGAGTTTGTGAACTGTTCGCGTGCCGCCGTGGTAAAAGTGTACCGTGCATGGCAAAATGGGACTGTCCAAAATCAGCGACGTGGCAAATGTGGTGCACCACGGGCCATAGATGACAGAGGCGAACGACGGTTGCGGAGATGCGTTCGGGCAGATAGACGGGCTACCGTTGAGCAACTGACCACCAAAATGAACCAAGGGGCTACCAAAAGTGTCTCCCAAAGTACTATTCAGCGAACATTGCTGCGTCTGGGCCTCCGAAGCAGACGCCTGGTTCGTGCACCTATGCTGACTGCTGTTCATCGACGGCGAAGGCTAGAATTTGCACGCCAGTACAGCAGCTGGACGTCCACTGAGTGGCGACAGGTTGCGTTTTCGGATGAATCGCGTTTTATGCTCCATCGGACAGATGGACGTTGGCGTATAAGGCGTGAAACCTCTGAAAGGAACCACCCTGCAACCATTGCCGGAACGGTCCAAGCTGGAGGCGGGAGCATTATGGTCTGGGGAATGTTTTCCTGGCATTCTCTAGGTTCACTGATCATTGTGGAAGGCACAATGGATCAATACAAGTACGCATCTGTCCTTGCGGACCATGTTCACCCCTACATGCGCATTGTTTTTCCTCAGGATGATGGCATCTTCCAGCAGGACAATGCGAGGTGCCATACAGCTGCCAGTGTACGTGCGTGGTTCGAAGAGCACCAGGATGAGTTTACCGTCCTCCCCTGGCCAGCAAACTCACCTGACTTAAACCCAATCGAGCATCTGTGGGACCATCTCGATCGAGTTGTTCGCGCCATGGATCCTCAACCGCGTAATCTAGCGCAGCTGGCCACGGCATTAGAGTCGGCATGGCTCAACATCCCAGAGAACACCTTCAGGGACCTATGTGACTCTCTTTCTGCACGTCTCGCAGCAGTCCGCTCTGCGAAAGGTGGTTATTCTGGCTTTTGACAGATGGTCACATTAATGTGACTGGACTGTGTATTTTTTAAAAAAATCATATTACTATGTATTATTTAAAAAAAAAATACTACAAGAAAAAATAATATAAGTATAAATGGGATGAAAATCTGCCTAATTGTATTGCAAATAAATTCAAATAGAAAATGGAACAGATTCATTGTATGAATGAGATGTTGGATTACAACACAAACTGCATTTGAAAATCTCGAAATAACTGGTTTTCATGTTTTTTCCAACACAAATAAGAATGAATACTGCTGATATCTTCCACAACCGAAGAAAAATCTCAAAGTTTAAATTCAGCTTGAAAGCAAAGACAAAATAGTTCTAATCTAGCCTGCAACTATTCCAAGACCAGTATTAGGTGCTCTTAAAGGAACATAAATGTATAAAAGAGTGTAATCTGTAAAATCATCATATCTTCTTGAACTGTGATCTCAGATCATCAATCATGACCAGTCAATCAGCCCATGGAACTTCAACAAAAACACCGTAGTTTTGATAAGCAATAACAACATGCCTAGACTTTTATGGCTAACGGGTACTGCAACAGACCTTTCGTGCTTGCACTACGAGACTTCCGAATGGAACTTTCATTAGATCAGTGCAACTGTTACATCCTCTGGAACTTTACTTCAACACTTGGAAAACATTTTGTTTCCTGATGAATTTTTTGGCCATAGAGGATGTAGTGAACTATAAATCACACTCTCAGTTTACATTTCATTCCACAGATGTGTATTTTTTTAGCTCACGTTCTTGCTTGATGGCTGTAAATATAATGGCAGGGGATCATACTTATCCATGATAAGGCAATATTTAACACTTTCTTTAAATTATTTTTTCCCCGAATCTGCACGTACTTAAAATCCAAGTTTTCATTGACATTATTCCTTAAAATGGGACATTATAGCATACAGCATAAATACTGCATTTCTTCACTGCTATGTCTGTCCCTCCTTCCTCCCTATTCAGGATTAGGTTAAAATGGGACAAATCTTCACTTTTTACATACATTAGCAAGAAATAGAATCATGCTTGTACACTTTGTGGTGCTTTATTCAGTAGTGCATTATGTAATGTAGAGTATGGTACACTTTGTTTATTATTTCATTATATGTTCCTATCGTCTAAATATGTATAATTTATAAATTCAACTATAACACAGCGATATATGTTGCATGATTCATATTTAGTATGGTATTCACTATTATATGTGATTTTATATATCCATAATAAGTTTTAGAAGCCTGAGACTCTTCTCCCCTTTAACTGTAAAATACCTAAAAAGACATTTTGAAAAAGTAACACTTTTTTCTTCTCGTGTTAACACCAGACACATAGGGCACCTAGGATTTCTAGTGTTAACACCTAGATACCTGGAGGCAAAAATTTTAAACTAATATTCAAGTACATATGAAGAACATGTAACAAAGCAGATAATGATACCTGAAATCAATGTATAGGGAAAATACCAACAAATCAATATTCCTCATTTCTAAAATTTCTGTGCTTTGAATCTTGCATTAAAATTACTTTGCACCAAAGGTCAAAGATTATTTACAAAGAAAAATACCAGTTCGTTTTTATCATTTATTAAATCATTGAATATACTGCATGTGCAATGAATGCAGTTCAACTTATTTACGAAATTTCAATGCATTCAAATACTGCAGTTCTGGGAATAGAGAAAGAAATTGCTAAACTGCACTGAAATTATTTTCTTTGTTCCTAAAGAATAAAACTCCATTCTCAATGGCTATTATAGACATATTTCCAAATATTATCATTAAAGAAAATTTTCAACAGAAGCAGAAGTCATTTGCATAAAAAATTCTGCTCAAAATGTATGTGTAGAGAGATCTGTTAACACCACTGATGCAACTAACCATAACCAAGTTATCTATGAAACAGAATTACAAAAATTTAGGTTATGGCTTTGAATCTAACAATGATGATCTCTGATTTAAAATGTTTAATGAATTACACCAATATTTTATTGCATTGAAAAAATATTTTTGTATAAAATAACCACTAAAACATATTAACTAAATCTTACATTAACATTTTTCAATAAATTAAATAATAATTCTAACATATTTTAAAATAAGCTACATCACATAGAATGCTTTCTTAATTAAATTATACATACTAATGCTACAACTACAAGGCATTGATAAAAATTAAAAATAACCCATATAAAAAAATTAAATCTCATTTGATCTTTTATACAAAAATATATTATACATAAATTTAAGTATTACTGGTAAACTGCATTAAATTTCTGAAAATTTACAAAAAATGTACTTTTTAATACATTATTCATTTAAATTGGTTACTTTTACTATATTTACCACAAGCAGATCTTCTGCTGTATGAAGAATTTTTATCATTTACAGAATAGTAATAATAATTAAAAAGATCAACATACAGTTCAGCTGCTGCTGCTATTTGTAAGACATCCCCACTGAACATGTAAAACAGGTAAAATAAGAGATCTTCTCCATATCGGTTCAATTTCACAGGTGCTAGTTTATCACGAATATTTTGATTAACCAGGTATTCAGATGGAACATGATAATCTGGAACAAAACCAACTTCTTTACATAAGGACAATGTTATGGTAGATTTAAAAGAGAAGAACATCCATAAGCAAAAAATCAATTAAAAATATGATATCATACAAATATATTTACTTCATTTTTTATGGTAATAAACTACTTGAATACTCTTCTTCAAAAATAACTTCAACATACCAAATATGAATATAGTATACTGGCACCCATTAAAATTGTAACATTGTGAAGGAAGTATCTATCATATGAAATTTTATGTATAACATGGCAGAACACACAATTATTAGCAATGAAACACATGTGCATCACAGGTACCAACCAATAACACTGCAATACAAAAGAGGAAAACACAGAGCAGGTTTTTCATATGGAATACTGTTTGCTAGTTTTGTTTGCACAAAATATCTAATTATGCCTCAAATAAGAGGACAGTACCAAAGGAGCACATATAAAAATTGTATCACAGGAGAACAATTAGCATACCATGAATGTGTATTATCTTGCTGATAAAACTGAAGCTCACTGTGATGGAAATCCAACTACTGTCACATGTGTAGAAAATCGATTGTAGGAGGGATGAATGGAGAAATGCACAAAATTACAAAGAAATTAATACAGTAGCGCCTAAGAGGATTGACATTTGCATGCATGGTGTGTAGTTTCCAAGTATGAATCTGAGAAGGCAGACATACACATAGCCTGTATGGATTCAAATGGACAGGCATCTTATGAATATATTTCAGAATGATTTCAGCATTCACATAAAGCATGAGATAACAGGTGGAAGATTCCCTCTCCCCTTTTTTTGTTGCTGTTGTTGTTTTTAATAACAAATTGGATTCTTACAAAACAAAATTCAGCCAAAACATGGGAAATCTATAATTCCCTTGAAAGATTACAAAAGTTCAGTTGATATATTTTAATATAAATATCAAATATTAATAGAAATCAAAATTTTAAGTAAAAATATAATATGAATACCTATATCTTGTGGCCTACAAGGATGCTCTGCCCAGGGCCCACCAAAACTTGGATATAAGTTCCTATAATAAATACAATATTGATTGATATACATATATATATATGTAATAAAAACAGATTTAGAGAAGTACTGATATAGGAACACTGAGATGTAGAAACGCAGAAGTACTGATTGCAAAGCACACAGATAGCTCAGAACATATATATATACACACACAGACGCGTGCGTGTTTTTTTTTTTTTTTTTTTTTTTTTTTTTTTTTCAACAAACTTTACAAGGAAGGTATTCAAAGTAAAATTGTGAAGACTGAAATTCATTAGAGTGTATTCAAAAATGTTTTTTAATTTTGACTATTTAATACAATTTAGAAATTATGGTACTTTCTGATTATTTGCATACACTGTGTAAAACATGATCCTTTTGTAGCTGATGTCAAAATCTTATTGATCTTGTTTATCATTTACACATTTACGTATTTTGTAATAACAATGATGAAAAATATTTGCTTAGCTATTTACATCTGAAAAACTAAGTGCTATGTTTATTATATGTACACTGCACAAAACAAAAAATGGGACAGTTCTGTATCTCCCGTTCTACTGGGCAATTGATGAAATTCAACTTGCATTTTTCATGTCTCAAAAGCGCAACTTAGGATATGTATTAGATTTATATAAAGCATTGTTCTAATATAGATATTTTGACACGAAATTAGACTTTTTCTGAAATGACATTCCGATTGTTTTCCATATTTCGATTCTACAATTCTAATTCTGCCAAGTTCTGTAAAAATTGCATAAGTAGTTTTTAAAAAATTATCTCTCAAAATTTTAGCTGCTCAATGTTAATTCAATTTGGTATATATTTGTTGATATCTCTTTCTTTATTAAACTTATTTGATTCTTCCTTTCACATTTCAAAATTTAGATTCATTCCAAATAAAATTCGCCTATTTTTCATGATTTATTTTTTAAATTTGTATTTTTAAATAATTTTTACACATTTTTCGAAAAAAAATTTGAATTATAACCTATAAAATTTTTAACATCATCTTAAAGTAGGTGTATTTGCAGGCACGCATGCAAAAAATTAGAATTTTTTATTCCTAATTTTCTAAGATACATAAATTTACATATTGGCGTGTTTTGAAATTTGGCATATTTGTTATAAGCGATAATAACACCAAATGTGTTTTATGAACTTTGTTAAAATTATTTGAAAGTATGAACAATGAATTTTTCTCATTCGTCTGCAATGAAAAAAAAGGAAAGCAAAATATGCTATAAATTAAGAAGTTCACCAAGCGAATTTTTCTTGGCACAAATTGAAAAAAGTGTGCCAAGGTAAATTTTTAAATTTCTCTAAATTTCTACTCAAATTTTACAAAATTTAATATTTGGCCGAAATATGGAAAAAATTGGCATGAACCAAAATATGGATAAAAAACTGGCATGCCATTTCAGAAAACGTCCGATTTCATATCAAAATACCTATGTTAGAACAATGTTATGCATAAATCTAATATATATAAGTTGCGCTTTTGAAAAATGCACTTTGAATTTCATCAATCAGCCCAGCAGAAAGGGCGATACTGAGCTGTCCCCTCCCCACCTTTCTTTTTCCTTTTAGTCCAAAGGGGCTTTGTCCTTGAAGGACTATTGTTTTTGTTTTGCGATTTTGCTTGAGAAACGTTAAAAGTCTGAATCACTTTTCAAACTGCTGCCACAAAATATTGCAGCCGTGTATTATATTTAAAGAAATTAAATAATGAAGAAGCTACATAAATGTATGTATGTTTCTCCAAATGTGATAAAACAACAGTACCTAGAGCCATCTAATTTTGAATAACATACGTTTCCACATGAATGTGCGCATCTGGAAGCCCGAATTTGGAATTGGTTTTATTATCTATTTCATATTTTGTAAAACTTTATCAAATTTTTGATGAACAAACTCAAATGATTTAAAAGCGAGCAATGGCAACACTTTACTGGGACCTTTCTATCTAAAGAGCGTGTATCAGAAATTCTAAAGATATACTCATTTCAAAATTATTTTGCAATATTGCTGTTGAACTGAATTTTATAGTTTAAGTGCGAAGAACATTATATTTAATAAATAAAAGTAACACACAAAACATTAAAAAATGCCTCTTTAGACATAATTTAAAATCTGAATTTTTTTTTTAACCAGCAGTGTACATAATTCATTAAGGAGAGTGGTATTAATACATGCAACTGATATTTGAAATTTTATTTATTGTATTTTGAATTATTAAATGTTAACATTACAAAAACTTATATAAGACCATAGCTGAATGATGCCCAACATAGCTGAACGATACAAAAATGTAAAATCAAACATATAAATTTTTATTGTAAATTTCTTGTTTCTCATAAAATGCTATTTGTTGCGAACACTTAAGATCAGAACAATACCTATAATAAATACAGGTAGCCAAACAAATGTTTTCGTCACTTCACAAAGTCGCCAATGTATAAACACTGGAGAAATATTTACACATATAATTTTTGAAGGCATCAAAAAATATTCAAATTTATATATTTTATGTTCATATTTAAAAATTTATATTGCTATTTAAATTTCAGCAGATAAATTTAATCAACTTTTCATTCCTAAACCTAAAACTATGCTTCATGAATAAAACCAAATTTTTACTTAGAATTCTGCAGCTTTTTAACATCACATTAAAACAACATAATAAGCAAACATTTACATCATCTTACATCAGCAGGTTGGGTAATGGCATTCCTTTTGTACTCTACTGAGTTATCTTTAAAAGAAAAACTTATAAAACAATTTTTATCTTAAATTCATATATATAGAAATTCTAATTGAGAAGCCTAGCATATATATATTTTTTTTAAACTACATAAAAATCTTGAATTTCACCTTCCAAGAATTTTTATTTTTTATGTTTCAAGACTTTTTTTATGTAAAAAAATATTATTATTATTTCCATTCATCTAAAAATTTCAACTCCCGAATTCAATTTCTAGAAGTTATTTTTACCATCAAATCATTCGACTAAACTACAGCCTCTTGATAAAATAATTTGATCATTTAAAATGTAATAACAAAGAGTACTTCAGAAATCAAATATTAAATTATGAAATTAAGTTCAATTATTCAATAAATTATGAAATTAAGTTCAATTTATTTATTTTTTCAAATTAAGTTTAATTAGTTTTTATGAAGATTTATCTGGCAAAGTGATTTCAAATATGATCCATTGCTATTTTAATCAAGCAAGAATTTTACTGAAAAGTACAACTGCATGCAATTTGAAATATCCCAGAAGAGAAGCTTGCTATCCCAGAATTTAAGAGAGCTGTAGAAGAGATACTCTTAAAATACGAATGATTCTCAGATTTACCAATTTTTAAATTTTAAACTGCGTGTTTATGATGCTACAGGATTTTATACTGGTCGTGGCATTTTGTATTTAATATCTCATGAGCATTTTGCTTAAAATTAAACATAAAAATTCCTGATAAATTCCTTGTTTTGCATGACATTCATGTACTTAACAAATAAATTAATATACAGTTGAACTCATTATAATGAACATAAGGGGCCAAAAGTTTCATTCATTTTACCTGATGGTTCACTTTATTTGATTTGAAAAAAAAATAAAAATAAATAAATTTAAAAAAAAAAAAAAGATTATCTCACAAAATAGTGTAAAAACTAAATGTAAATGTTGAATACACAGAAAGAGTCATTGCACTTAATAACATCACAACTCCTAAAAGATGTTAACAGTGTAACTTTAATTTAAAACAAGAACTAACTAAAAGTTAACTACATTGTTATAATGTGAAATTCAACAATTTTTTCCCTGTTGTTGTTGTTTCAAAGTTTCACCGCATGTCAATTTTATATGAAAAATAAATTAGCATAAAACTCATGGCTTAGATCTATCCCTCCAATTAATTTTAAAAATTAGCTCTCAAAATTTTACCTGCTCAACATTAATTGAATTTGATATATATTTGTTAGTATCGCTTTTTTTAAACTTTAAAAAAATTATTAAATTTTGATTCTTCCTTTCACATTTCAATATTTAGGTACATTCCAAATAAAATTCGTCTATTTTTTATGATTTATTTTTAAAATTTGTATTTTTAAATAATTTTTATAAATTTTACGAAACAAATTTTTGAATTATAATTTACAAAATTTTTAACATCATCTTTTCCAGGCACACCTGCAAAAAATTAGAATTTTTTATTTCAAATTTTCTAAGATACATAAATTAATAAATAAATATCTAAAATATGCATTTTACAATTACAAATAAGTATCAGCCTTGAACATACTGCTGTCTGGCAGTTCAAACAAAGAACTTAGACAGAATCAAAGCATGTATTTAAGCTCTTTGTCTCATTGAATCTATAATTGTTTGGCTCAATACATGACACAGTAAGATCTCCTAAGATGTGTTTACTGTGTGTCCTGTATTTCCAAGAATTGAGTGCTACACCTGATTGGTATAGCATTTTTTGGAGGGAGTGGGAGTAAGAACACAGAAAAATGCAGAAGTGAAGATAAAAGAGCATAAGTTTAAACAGGATGAATTTAAGGATGACTAATTTTTTGGTTAAAAGTTGTGGAAATTCTAGAAAAAAATGTTTGAAAAATGAAAAAAATTTCAGTCCAAGTTATTCACAGTGTTTGTTATATCCAATTTTAATACATTTGGAAGTTTGCTATAGCCATGCAAAACAACATTAAGTCTGTAAAAAACTGGGCAATATTAAAAAAGTTCATTCATTATAAGCTGGGTTTGATATGGTGGGATTTGACTGCAAATAAAAAAAAAAAAAAGAGAGAGAGAAACTTACAAAAAATTCCAGACACAACCACAAAACAAACACAGCTACAAAATTTTATGTTTAGCAAATAAACCAATAACTTAGCTGTATGAAAAAGGTATTCTAGAAAAAAAAATTCCAATGATTATAAAATGAACCCAATATTTCTCGATTTAAATTAAACTTTCTCAGACTTGTTCTATTTTTCCTTTCCAAAACACACCTTTTTTGTAACAAAACAATTTCTTTTGAGAAGAGGAACAATAAATAATTCAAGAGTTTTCAAACCTTGAGAAAGCAAAATGTTCCAATACAATACAATAATTATTGAGACATCAATCATGATATTACTTAAAGCTATAAGAGTAGAAAACACTTAAAACAATAAGTAACTTTCAATCAGTTCACACATCTGTATATATGTTCTTTGATTTTTGCTTTGAGAAGAAAATGGAGTACGGAAAGAAGTTGTAAATCTTTTAGACATACATATAAAAAAAATTAATTAAACTTTTAGAGATACAAATAAAAAAATTAATAAGTCGAGCAGTTACATCAGATCAAAATGCAAGCTTTACAGCTTTCAATCTCATATAGCGTGTTATGTGGAGGCTCCAGTGATGCAAACTGGCATCTAATGTGTCCCACATATGTTCTAGTGGCTTTAATTCTAAAGAATAAGAGGGATACCCTATCTACTGGATTCCTTTGTCCTCGTGAAAATTGGTCGCAACTGCAGGGCAATGAGAATGAGTCTTATCATCCATTAGGAGGAAATTACTACCAGCTGTTCTTTAAACAACTTAACATAAAGATTAAAGACCTCATCCCTACATATTTCAGCACCCTAGTCACACTGCAAAAGATGTATACATCAATGCAGTCATTTAAAATAATGCCTGCCCATTTCAAAATCACACCACCTCTGTGCTGACCTTTTACAGATGTTTCAGACCTATACTGTGCATTTTCCTCCCTCCAGATTGCAGCATGCCTGGAATTACTCTCCAAACAAAAATGAGACTTATCAACAAACAGAACTCAGTTCCAATCTATGACATTCAAATCATAATATTATCTGCACACTACAACCAGGCGCATTCTGCATCTCCAGAAAGTGGAACACAAATCAAGGGTTTCCTTGCATGCAGCTTGTCACTTGTGGTATTTGTAGTTAGTCAAGTTGCTGTAGCTGCAACAAACTCTCTTGCAATATGGGCTTAGAACAGTTATTTGTTTCTTTTAGCAATTGTTGCCAAATAATGGTCCTGAGAGTTTGTCGTGGCATGTTTTCGACCTTGTCCTGGTTATCCGTCTGGTCCTGCACCAGTGTCTTAAAACCCTTTCTGTATTCTTGACATGATGCTTTTGGCTACATTTAGGTCTTTACACACTTGTGTCAGTATTTGTTATGTTACTATTCTCCCAATTGCATGCTATTTCGTATAATTCATGACATGCCTTCTCAATAACATCTTCCATCTTTCACACATGAAAATGTTACCCATCTATTCACAATAGAGAAGATGGAATTTAAAGCATCTCTTTGGACTCCTTTCCCCATATGGCAAAAGAAAAAGAACAAAAATTTGCATACTTCTGCATTGTGAAAGTGAATCTCTTTATGCTGCGAAGGCATTGACCACAACTTTTAAGTTGGTTGTTAACTTTTCCCAGCATTTTGCTCACTGCTGAAAATACAGAAATAGTTCTGGAACTCTTGTTACATAATATTATTCAAAGCACATATTTTCTTGCATCTAATTCAAAACTCTGAATTGCTTTCTTTATCTAATGAATTTCTTTTTTAAGAACTTTCTTTATTCATTGGCACACAAAAAAAATCACAGTGTGTTAAATCCCTTTAAAGTGAAATGGTGCTGCCATTGCAAGTGTTAACAAAAAATAAGTTTTTTTTTTTTTTGGCTTCAATGGCACAGTGGTTGCCTGAGTGTCTTCCACAAATGAGTAAAATAAAAATTATACAATATAATAGTTTAGTTTGTTAATTAGTTAATTAAATTTAGACATTACACTCAATTTTAATAATTCACCAGACCACGGTGAATAAAAAAATTGGGTAAGTACCATCAGTGAAACACAAGCATCACAGTGTTCTTTCCCAGGAACTGTTTCTATAGCGTTTCTTCAGAAACTGGTGAATGCTCTTTCAATGCTCTTCATTAAAAGCCTATCATACTTTTTAAACATTTTCCTCATGTCTGCTCATCAACAGATGTCCAGTTTACAGCAATCATCATTTGACATGTCATTATTTTTTTATTTGGACGACCGCTTGCACACTTTTGATTTACTCAAAGCATTATCTTTAAAGGTTATGGTTGAATGGGATACATATTTGCAAAAAATATAACAATCGTCTCAGCAGCAGACTTCCTCAACAAAGAATAAAATTTCATGCGCATTCTTTATTCTTTGTGGTCACATATCACAAAATGCTACCAGCATAAGCACACACAAATCAGCATCAAGGATAAAGCACTCTACTCAAACTGATGCCACTTGGCAAATAGGCAAAAGGAATTCTAAGCTAATCATGCCTTTCTGCATGATTCATAATTAAAAAATAATTGCCTGCAATATTGCCATTCTGATTATTTGTAGGGACCCTTATACATTTCTGGTATTTATCTATAGAGTGAATGTAACTACAAAAAATATATATTTGTATGGATTTTCAGCCTAACTCATATGAATGTTTGCTTATTTTAAAATGCCCCATCTCTATCAACTATCAACTCTATTGCTGACTACTAGTATGTATATTGTGGTCACATGCATTAAAATCTCCATTTCACGTACACAGTGGAAGTTTATTGCAAACGTTTTATTACAGTTAAACTGATTCAGGAACTAAAAAACAAGCATAATTAAGACTATAAAGACAATTAACACAAGATATAGCTTGTGATTGCAATGAACAAATAATGTTCTGCTGAAAGCACATAGCACTTATTTAAATATAATATTTAAAATATAATTTTGAAGGATTCAAGTTTTTATAAGAAAAAAAAATTAATGAATACTGGACACTAAGATTTTGTATAAATGCAAACCTGAAACTGGATATTAAGATATAAATTCAAAACAGATGGATATTCTACAAATTCTATCCCCATGGGGCTGTCATGTTCTATCATTAAACAACTGCATACAGCAGTCATCCTTTGTAGCTATATAATACCACAATTTCAGTTAAGAACATGAGAATTTTTCAAAAGTCTTAAGCCATACAATGGCTAATATTTAAATAATAGTTATTTTCTATACGATTGTTATGGATGTGTATTCATCAGCTAAATAAGCATTTTACAACATTATCACAAAAACTCTCAATACCTTGAATGATTCTAGTTTCTTCATGAACCAATAAATAATTATAAAATGGCTACATCTAACCTGTAGTTGCTAATGAGGGAGTGTTTTTTACATATGAAATGTTGATTTAGAATTACATCTCAAATAATGTACATAAGCTTCGCAAGCAGACAGTTTTTCCTTTATTAACATGGATGAGTTTACATTTAACCTCTTAAAATTCAATGAGATCAAAATTTGTAAATGAAAAATATGCATATACAAAGAAAATTAAAAGAACTTACTCTGTTGTATTGAGATTGAGACCAAGTGTCGTTAAGTCACTTCCCAATGCAAGAGAGACAAGCTTAGGATCCGATTCAGCTGCTCTAATGAATGTTAATAACCCTACCATTCCAAACTGGTCCGTCACCATGCCAGGAGGAATGTTTGTGACTCGGCCTAAGAGGGGAAAAAAATTAACTCTCGTTATTTATTACATTATTTCAGCACCAATAAATTACGAAAGAAAGAATATTTCAAAATATGAAATTCAATGCAATAAAATATTTTCAAAGAAACAAACTTCTGAATTTAGGTATACTTGTATCATATTTCAAAATTACTGTTCATTTTCAAAATCACAAGATTATAGAAATCTTCTATCAAACCACTCATCCTGTACATTTTTGTTACTTATATCTGCTTAAATTCCAATTATGTGGTCTTGAAATGATTAAAAGGTACGTATCATTCAAGGTCTTCAAAAAATTATGATATATTTTTGAAAATCGTTAAAATTATCCATCTCATAGAGCTATAAATAATTATGCACTTGTTTTTAAAAGCTCTATATCTTAATTTGTTTGCTTTTCTAACCTTAATCGGTAAAAGTTTTGTTAAGTTTGTAATCACACTTAAAAATAATTCAATGATTTTTATAATTTAAAGTGTTTTCATTTTGAAGATAATTAAGAAGTAATTATGTATGTAATTTTAATGAATAGTTTCTTACATAGTCTTTGGTAACAAGAATTATTTCACTCAAGGAATTCTATGGTGGTAACAATCAAAATTCTTCTCAGTAACTCAATGTCAGTTTAAAATTTCTTAATTTCATTTGTATAAAGTTTATCTTTTTATCTTTTTACTTAGTTTTGGTGTTGGTAAAATACCAATCAAAATATTTTATGTTAATTATAAATTATTTCATTTCCATTGTAATGTAGATGCCTTTTACAGCAAAAGAAACTTTGAGGATGGATGTTGTATTTTTGGGAAAGGTGGGGTGGTAATTCAAGGTAAAATCTGTTCATTAATACTTCTTTGGTTATTCCTAAATTTTTTCCATGACTAGTCCTGTTAAAGGGTTATTTAAAATGCACATATATGCATCTGTTCATTTAGTTTTAATAGCAAATGCATCTGTGCTACTATTATTATTCATCATACACCTATATTTATCACATGTCCATAACTGGGTTAAATGATTTAAGAATACAATGCATAGGCTGGAAGTTTCAAAGTTTACTTCAAATTTTTAATGTGTTAAAAAATTATTTCTCACTATTATGATTATGGTTCACGAAGTTACATATCCTAAGAAAATTTTATTAATGATGAAGCACTGCTAAAGTTACATGATGTTAGATTATCCAAACATGAAAACGTATGTAAGGGCTATTTGTGTAAGAGGAAGATGCCTTTGTGGAGGACTTTTGTAAGGGAAACTGGCTGATATTCAATGCTAATCATGAGAAAAACTCCAGATATCAACCATGAAGTCAGCTGATTTGCTTGGGATTAAATCCAGGTTAAACTTTCACTATATAATGGCCTTAATCACAGGTGGGGCATAACATTTTCAAGAAGCTATTTCTCTTAAGCATTCACTATTTATATGTTTAAATGTACCTGTAATTTAAGATACAGATTTGGGTTACACACACTACTATGTTTATTAAAGAGATTAAGCTTATTTTTAACAATATGCTTATGTTCTTTAAAATGTAACATGCTCTTAATTGAAAATAATTAAATTACTAGTAACTACATATACATTTTTAAATAAAAGCAAAAGTTACATTTCTTTCACTTAAATTAAAAGTTAGAAATGATTATTCTTAGAAAGAAAGATATATTGGATGACAAGATAAGCCTAAAAACAACACCTTTTTGCTGCAAAAGCAATCAAAAGCTTAATGAAATTCAAAAGTCTATTCCAAGGAACAAATGCTTTATATACATTGAACATAATTTAAAAATAACTTGTATGTCCTTGTTTCATTGAGATTTTCATTTTATATGATGGGTTAGAGGTGAAGCTGCAATAAGTTAAGATAAATCTATATGTAAATGAATTATGCATTACATAAAAGAAAACTCACCATCTTTGGACGTTTGTATTCCTCTTTTTTGTGATGGATTAGATGATTTGTCATTAGAAAAGTGATTAGAATCTTTTGATGATTCTAAACACCTCCCAGATGTCTGCAACAAAAAACAGAAATTATTTTTAAAAGGTCAAGTTTAATTACAAGCAAATAGAGCATTTCAAAACGCTGAAAAATAAAAACAAATCTGCACTTATTCTGTAATTTCTAGTTACCAAATTAAACATTTCAACAGACAGGAACTTAATAGTGCCAAAAGAAAACTGAAATATTTCCAAAACAAATATTCTCCATTTATTACTCTAGGGAAAACATCACCGTGAAATTTTAAATCAACTATCACTTAATCAGATGTGAAAATAATAAAAAAAGTACACAGCTGTTCATGACACATTGTGACACAGAGAGAGAGAGCAGTGGGAAACATATTTCTCATCACATTTCAGAACATATCAGCTGTTCTTATGCATGTTAATGTTGCTTGCATAAGCAGATAAAAATGTCCAAAAAATCCAGCCATTTGCAGTATAAATGAGTATATTTGACTGGAATTATAAAAGCCACTTAAAAAAATTGACTGGTTGTGTCACTGAAATGTCTAGTAGCTGCAACAGAGATATGATGAATTCAAATGTAATCAGTGGTGCTGAAGATTATACACTAGTAACAACTGAAGTTGATAGCTTACTATCCTATCATATGGAGACACATATCCCCATCACCTAAACCATGATATCATGATGTACCATCCAAAGAAGGTAAATAAAGGCTATATTCCAAACCTAGCATCAACTGCAATGCCTAATATAAACTCTTAGTCAATAGCAATTATCTACAGCAGTAATGTCATGCTCATGAAGTATAGAATACATTGGCTTAAAGCTTCCACTATAACATAATTTCCCAAACTAAGCATTGTTATCCACACTGGAACCTGCTAAAGATATATAGCATTATTTCATAAATGCTAAGGCTATCACAGTGCTTCTGAAGGGGGCACTGAAAAAAGTAAGTTAGCAACAAGAATGCACCAAAAAAAAAAAAAAACACCTAAATATTTTAACAACAAGCTGATTACTGTTGTGTATCTTTACCACATCATGGTGATAAAGATACACAGCTTTATGCATGATGGTGTAAATTATTAGAATCTGTTACTCAAAAATTCTAAAAGTAAAATACTAAATTTTAAATTGAAGAGATATCAGTTAAGTAACATGCTCTCTCGACTTAGAGAGTCCCCCCCCAAGTTCAATGTGTGTCTAAACAGCAATAATCTGTGCATGTTTTGTCAGGTTGATTATTATAAATGCCCATAGCCGATAATTATCAAGTGCAGAAGCTATGACTGCTACAGATGAAAACAAATTATGAATATCACATTAGAACTCTCTTTCTTCTGCTCCTTAATGTTTACGATTTAATGTTCTTTAGTTTACAAACAAAATCTCTGTTGTTTAATTTTAATAAATAGCTTAAAAAATTTAATGTTATTTTCAGCATTTTCAATTTAGATTTCTAAGACTTGATAAACTAAAATAACATGTTCAGTTTCTCACTAAAATTTTAATAAGCAGAATTTACCACAATGGGATGCTGATAATAAAAAGCTTTAAAAAGAAGGTTGTAAGCCAAGAACAGGATGAGTAACAATGCATTAAATTGATAACCTATACTCGTCTTTAGAGGTGATGACATGTTAGCCAAAATCTTATTAAAGTTGAAGAAAAACTAATCTCAGATTATTAAAAATGCTGCAACAACCAATTTACTCACTTTTTTCAAATATTTCTTTGCACTGAATTTTTATAAATGATATTCACAGTCAGATAATTATTCTTGTGTGATTCACTTCAGCATAAAGCTTCCAAACAGTTTTTTTCAATATTTACATAACATAATTTTTGCTAAGTCGATGAGAATGAACACAATTTTTGCCAGGTTGATGAGAATGAAAGCCAAACATATGCAATTTCATGCCATACTTGTTCATAGGTTTTACACTTTGCTTTGATTAGATTAAGAAATAAAATTTTAAAAAATAAAATCTGAATGCTTTCAAATTTTACACTATGTCCAAAAGGGTGTTTTTTTAAACAATTTGTGTGCTACCTTTATTTATTAAATATCATGTTCTTTGCACTTAAACCATAAAATTCATTTAAACAGCAATATCACATGAGCATATCTTTAGAATTCCTGATGCACAGTCTTGTGCACGGAGATAAAAATGCTTTTTTTTCGTACAGTATTGCCATTGCTTGCTTTGAAATCACTGAGTTTGTTAATCAAAAATTCATTAAAAGTGTTACAAAATATGAAATCGATAATAAAAAAATTTCAAATTCCAAACTCGGGCATTCAGATGCCCATTTTCAATGGAAGATTACATTATTCAAAATTTGATATCTATAGATACCGTTGTTTTATCACAATGCGAGAAACATACATACATTTATGCAAATTCTTCATTATTTAATTTCTTTAAATATAACACAGGGCTCTAATATTTGGTGGCAACAATTTGAAAAGTGAACTGATATTTATAGTGAACCAATGCAAAATGAGAAAACGAAGCCCTTTGTGCTAAATATGCTTGTTAATAGTCAAATATATGAGCAAAATATTCCAAAAATTTAAATTCATACTAGGAAATAAACAAAGAAAGAAATTCTAGCAGTGCAATTGCTGTAAGGAATTAACTGCCAAATGTGATGATTGGCGGAAAGCAAACTAACTGCTGGATTCTGTTCTGATCTCAAAACATGACATAACAGAAAAATTGTATGAAAAGAACAAATATAAAATATGACATAATTTTTCAATTTCCTAAATAATTTCTAGTAACAGAAATTTTTCTTTTCAAAATATTTTAATGGGATATATTATTTGGCATATGTACATTTTTTATTTTGCATATGTCAATCTGAAAAATGTATTTAATCTGTCTCTGTCCATTATATAGATTATTTGCGAACTGTTGTAGCAATCAGGAAACTATTTAGTGAAAATTCAACTGTGACATGACAGCTATGCAAGCTTAAAAGAACAACTAAATAACTTACATAATCAGCAAAGTAGTTACCAAAAACAAATACAGTACATGGATAATTTAATAAAGAAGTGGCCAACAGATTGAGTGAAAAGGCCTTTTCGATCAGTGTGAAATTCTCAGCATCTACTAGAAAACCTGAATCAAAACCTGAAATACTTTGCATTTATTAATAGTATGAAGAAATACAAACACTAACTCTAGGCTTCAGCAACATTTGCCAGTAATCAATGCACCAACAACATTTTTACGACTTTGAAAATATGCATGTAAGCCATGTTTTCTAATTTTTAATTAACCATTAAATGTAATTAGTTTAATTACATTCAAGTTAAAATCCATAAATATAAAAAATTAGTAATTTAAAATACTTCTTGTAAATTATATGCACATTAATTAGAAACTTTAATTTTATTACTTAAGCGGAAATATCACTTAATCCACTAATATAGTATTGAAGCAAACATTTTAAATCACAAACAATCCTAGAAGAAATTAGAATCCAAAACCCATACATCTTTATGAGGTTTTTAGATTCTGATTTCAACGCGGGGGGGGGAGAGATAAAAAAATCTACATATAATCATCAATAAAAATACTTATAATTCATTTATAAATTGGGAATGTAAAGATTTACAAATAGCATGCTTTGTAAGCTTATGTTCTGAATTGCATAATGTTTTTCCATAACATGGTTTTTCATTTGTTTGCATGTTTACTTTTCAATAAGAACAGTTTCAAGAATTTTGCTCAGCTTCAAAAGTTTTGGTACCAAAATTTTTTGATAGACAGTCCATTTAAATAATAATAATAACAGCAGAAAAAATTCTTTCTCATTTTCTAAGGTTACAAGTTTTTTCTTAATATTTTTATATTTCTTTTATTTATTTGTATATTTTATTTTATTTATTTATTCATTAAGGACTAAGGGAGAATCTGGAAACATAGCATTTTAAGAGCTGCGCTAAATACTCTAAAACTGAAACTGGAAGGTTGTGTTAAATTAAAATTAGCATCCGGCTTTTATGATATTCACTTCATCATCTTTTATGAAGAACTTTGCTACCTCTTTTGACTTTACAGCATTAATTCCTTTATATTTTTGAGAAAATATACATCATTTACAGTCACCTTTTATGCCATATGAAACTGAAAAGTCTTTGTTGCATTTGGTGCAGTGTATGATTTACAGAAACTTTAGGTGTTTTAATGCACAGAAATTCTGTAGAATATGAGTAGCCACTCTGCTGGTATAATAGTTAACGTTGACTACCATACCAAATGACTCAGGATCAAATCCTGGAAAAGTTTGGGAATGTTTATAAGCAGATAGTGTCTGTGCAGCAAAGGGGCACTCAAAATACAAAGTGAGCCAGAAATCCTCTTAAGAGGTTGGTGGTTCAGAAAGAGGGATCAGGCCACCTCCCAGTGTGTACTTCCTCAAAAATGGGGTGGAAGCTTAACACTTAGCTAGGTTCAGCAATACCAATTCAATCCTCTGTCATACTATAGAGGTGCCAGCCTAAATTCTACCTGTACCTGTAGAAATGAGTGTGAGTTTCTGGCTTGATAATTTTAGCCTTTTATTCTGAAGCAGCATAATTCACAAGCTTAAAAAATACCAATTTAAATACAACTAACACAATAAGCTCATGCCATATTTTCTGGCCATTATGTAACGGAATGGCACTTACAGGGTAACAAGCCCTTCACTGCAGGGGCTTGATTAGATACATATCAGTTCAAATTTGAAGATTTATGATTGTATATTCTTCAAAACCTGCAAAACCAGCCAACAGTTTAACATGTCATATATGAAGTCTCAAGCATTTCACCAATCATTAAATGAATAAGTAGGTTCTGTTTTGTGCTGGATTATAATTTGTAAAACTTTCAATTTCTGTAAAATCTGTTTTTTTTTAACATTTTTCACAGCTTATAGTTTATGAAGTAATTTCCCAGAAATAGTAGCTGTAGGTCTATGCACATATAACACAATAAAGGGAAAAGTCTCATGATCTTAATGCAGATATTAGAAATTCTACAAAATAGGGCTGTTTCAAGACATACATGACAAAATTAAGTATACGGAAGCTAAAAAGAAAGCATTTATAGACTGGATTTCAATACAGGCATAAAACAAAGATTTTTGCTTGAATGGTGATTCTATAAGTCTGCAAACTATTCCTATGCTAAGTTAGACAGGTAACTACTTCTTCAGTTTGAGTTTGTCGGGTATCAAACACCTCTGCTAAATAGGATTTTGTGCCAAACGCATCAAACCACTTTGTTTATAAAGTCTGACAGCCCCTTAACAGAGCTCAGGTGTAACTCTTTAGTATTGAGAATAACCTAAAGTAGTCAAGTGAGTGAGGGCAAGGGCATCACACTCATACATAATATGGCATGCAGTTTCCTCATTCTTACAATGCATGCAGGATCTTGTTAAAAATGTCCAATAGTATGAAGGTGTTTTCTGAAATAGTAGTGACCCATGATGAAGCTCACAATTATTTCTATCTTCAGCCAGGCACCTAAGAATTTCAGAAGCAATCTTAGCAGAAGATCTTATAATCATACTTTTAGCATGTTTTTGTCCAGAAGAATCAAGCCAAACATTATGCATCTCCTGTTTTTTTTTTTTTTTTTTTTCCTTTTAAGGA
>KK116466.1:240561-262522 GCA_000611955.2 Stegodyphus mimosarum
TCTCCTTTTTTTTTTTTTTTTCTTCCATTTAAGGAGGACACTCTTTGCAGTCTTCATACTGATACCACAAAAGAGTTCCACACCTATTGGATTAAAAGACAATTCCTGCTTTGCAAATTCATCTGCCTTTTCATTACCTTCAATTCCCTTGCATCCTAGTACCCATATTAGGATTACTTTGTTTATGGTTGCCAGTTCTCTTAGAAGATTCCTGCATTCCATAACAATCTTTGATTTAATTTGAAATGAGTATAAAGATGCTTGCCACAAAAGAGTTCCACACCTATTGGATTAAAAGACAATTCCTGCTTTGCAAATTCATCTGCCTTTTCATTACCTTCAATTCCCTTGCATCCTAGTACCCATATTAGGATTACTTTGTTTATGGTTGCCAGTTCTCTTAGAAGATTCCTGCATTCCATAACAATCTTTGATTTAATTTGAAATGAGTATAAAGATGCTTGACTGTCACTGCTTACTGTGGTAGCCTTTTCTTATATATATTTGTACACAGTTAGTAATAGCGAGAACCTCCGCTTGGAAAACAGCGACATCTCCCCCAAGACTTCTAAAGAGATTAATTCTAGGTGATACACCATGTACTCCTAGTTCTGAGAGGTTATCTTTCTTTGATCCATCTGTGAACCAGATTAGATCATTAGTATGTAAACTGAACAATTTGTCATTCCATCATCCCTAGTAGGAAAAACTACTTCGAATGGCCTGTCAAACATGTAAGTCATTTCCATGACGTCTAAAGGCATCAGGAGAGCAGGATCATGAATTTTCTTAGTAATACTGACATGACCTTTAGAAGTCAGTTTGTCATACAATCATTTTTTTGTCATTTTGCACGATCATTCATGCAGTTATTCTAGCAATACTGCAAATGAAGATGTCCAAGGGAGTCAGATCGAATATGATATCTAATGCTATGGTAGGTGACAAAGGCATTGCACCTGATCAGACAGGTAACAAACATGTTAAAGAATAAAAAAGAAAAAGGAAAAGCTATTCAAAGAAAAGATTCCCTCTTCCCCAGAATGAAAACTGTCATCAGGAGAATATGTATGAAGCTGGAAAGAATAATTTGGGACTGTATACTATTTTATTAATTTTTTGGAGAAGTAACTCCAATATGAATGAAAACATCTCGAAATGCTCTACATATCCATGATATAAGAATTGTATGATCAGAATATATACAGTACATTGAAAAACTCATGCTTTATGTGCTAAGAATGCAATGAATGTTCTAGCAAAGATGATTATTAGAATTTATATTAATTTTAAGGTCTAATAAGTCAAATTAATAGCAATAAATTTTTCAAATAAATAAGTTTTTAAAGATAGTTATGATTTTCAAGCAGAAGATACCAAATTTTTGCTTATGTATTTAGCACTACATCATTTATTTCTATAAAAGATAATTTTTATTTTAATTGAATTTATCCTTAATATACACATAATGAAACATATTGATAATGCATTTTTTATTTAAATAATTTGTAGATGGAAAATGTTTGGCCTAAAATTTATCTTACATGGTTGAAAGCATATAAGCCAACAGCAATAACAAAATGCCTCGCCTGATTTAAAGTACACGTTGTTAAATACAAAATGCTGGAAAATCCTAAATGTAATTCCGTTTTCCTAGTTGTAAAATACTGACTGCATAAAATGTCATGCGCCAACTAACTTAAATTATACGTAGCATTTATGACACAATTCCATATAACAAGATGCTTTCTTCAAAACATTTTTATAATGATAGCAAAACCAAGAGACAAAAAAATTTAGTTTTTTTAATAAATAAATACGTACAAAATTCTGTAAAAAAAGTACAATATATAAAAAATCTATTTATTAGATTTAAAACTAATAAACTTACTGTTTTATTTACACTTTCTTGGTTATTGTCTTGAGCTGAAATAAACAAAAATAATTAAAGCACTATTTGAGTCATACAAATTTTCTAATTAAAGGAATAATTAACTTTCAAAGAGGATAAAAATCTAAAACAAATATTCAAGTAATCAGCTTAAATGTATGCATATTAAAAATTTTTCTAATTAAAGGAATAATTAATTTTTAAAGAGGATAAAAATCTATAAAAGTATCCAAATAATCAGCTTAAATATATATGTTAAAGAAACTACCTAAAAAGTGTTTAATGATTATATATGATAAGCCCAAGATCTAAAGTTTCTTACATTTAATTTGACCATTTGAATTCAACCATAATTTGAGAAAACTAAACTATAATTCAGAAGCATGTGAAGGATTTAACATTTAAAATAAAATTAGATTATTGACCCATACTCTGAGATCCAGGTAAAGCAGGAAAATCTTCACTATGTATCTGGAACTCGTTTGATTCATTTGTGGGTTGCTTAACCATTCCAACTGAAAAGAAGAATTTTTAAATAATTTTTACTTTAAGCTTAATTATTCTTAGATTTATATTTCTCTTTTAATGAGAATTTGGTTTCATCAAATGCAAAAGAATAATTATTACAAGCAAAATATTCTCATTTTTATGCAAATAATTATCATTTTTAATTAAGACATTAATTTATCAATAAAATAGGTACACATATTTTTCCTTTGTGGCACCAATATCATATTACTACTATAATGCATTTTCCCCACATAAATTTTTAGTGCCATTTTATGATTCAATGGCGCCTAAAAATTATAAATTTAAAAAAAAATATGGTGACACAGTTATTCTTGATAAAATATTTACCTATTTGTAGGCATTCAGTATTACAGCCAACAAACCTTTCATTGATTAGTTGAGAAAAAAAAATTGAATCTTGATCATTGATGAAAACGTCAACTGGCACCTCCCAGGAAAATAAAGCACTGGTATCAAAACTGGCAAAACGAGTGCCAGCAATCAAAAGCAAAGCACAGTATTTTATTTAAAAAATGTTAAATCAACAACAGACTTAAAGGCTTAAAACACTGTTTCTCAAATTTAAGCTGATCCACATGTATATAGTATTGATTCATCAAAAGCCACATATATGTAATTATGATTTATCATGATCCACATACATAATGTTACCATGGAAAAAAGGTATTAAAGAAAGCATATTCCTGGAAGGAAATAATGTAATAAATTCTATATATTTATCTGTAATAATTCTATATATACTCATCTTCAAAAAAATTGAAGCACCAAGAAGGACTTTTGCGATCATAATGAAATTTGGTGTGCAAAAATATCTTGATCGAACATGCAAATGACCAGGAATTGCGATCATAGCACGCATTTCTAGTGCGCAATTCACAAAGTATAAAACCAGTAACAGAGGCAAAAAATTTATCTTTTTTTTTTTGTTGTTGTTGTTGCTGCCATTGTAATTCCATAAAGAAGCAACTAAAGATGCCATTACAACGATATTGAAGACCTTACAGACAACTAAATGACTTTGCGACATACCAAGCAATAGGCCGTCATCTGCGGCGTACAGACACTGCTGTGCAAAGATGTTGGCAGCAATGGTTGCTACGAGGAAATTGCTGATGAAATGAAGGCTCTGGAAGGCCAAGGAGCACAAATGTGAGGCAAGATAGGATGACTGTTCTCCAGGCCCGAACCGCCCCAACGATATAATTATTCGGCTATTCAATGCATTACAGCCAAGTCTATATCTCCCGTCGTACCGTCCACCATCTCACAGCGCTTGTCTGAGGTGGGGTTACGCTCACAGAGGCCTTTGACCCCACAACATCGGTGGAGTCGTCTGGAGTGGTGTCGCAGCCAACCATCATGGCTGCCATCAGACTGGCGTCATATAGTGCTCGGCGATGAATCCCGCTTCACTCTACCATCATGGCTGCCATCAGACTGGTATTGTATAGTGTTCAGCAATGAAGCCCGCTTCACTCTTGAAGCAGATGACCACCATGTTCGTGTCTGGAGAGGACAGGGCCAACTGTCCCAATCAGCCTTTGTTTTACAAAGGCATACAGCCATAACCCTTGGTGTGATGGTGTAGAGTGCTATTTCTTATGACAGCAGGTCATCTTTAATCATCTTTAGTACATCTTTAACAGTTCAATGTTATGTTGATACCATCCTGCCGCTGGTTGCATTACCCTTCATGGCCCATCATCCTGGGGCCATTTTCCAACAAGATGCCAGGCCACATACCGCTCCCATATCTCTGAACTGTCTCTGTGCGGTTGATACTTTTCCTTGGCCAGCAAGGTCACCAGACCTTTCACCAATCGAGCATGTCTGGGACATGGTAGGCCACCAGATTCGGGCACCACAAAATATCGCAGATCTGGAACAACAACTGATGAATGCCTGGCAGAATGTGTTGCAGGATGACATTACGAACCTCTACCACTCCTTGCCTCAATGAATTCAAACATGCATTGTCACCAGGGGCGGTTCAACCAACTACTAATTTGAACACTAAATGGGTGATTATGAGGTGTGAACAGGTACTATGACCTTGATTTTTTAATCATTTCATTATCTGTATATGAGCTATACACATATTCAATATCATGAAAAACAACCACTTCCTTCATGGTGCTTTGATTTTTTTACAAAAGAGTGCATTTATCTGTGTTTATGTTTAAAATAATTACTGAATATAATATGGAAAAAAAGGGCAGCTACTTCCTATTTTATCTCTAAAAAGGTAACTACAAGAAACATACTGTTTGACAAGAACTGTACTAACTGGTTTGTGATTTAGAAAAATGCTTATGTAAAATAAAACATGAGAATCAAATATGTAACATACAGTTAATTATTTTCTTATGCAACAACAACAGCTACCACTTTTATTTTATAGAAATGAAAACTTATATATGAGTTGAAGAAGAAATGCAAAAATTGTAATTTTTGTTCCCGAGTGTTGATCTTCAGTTGTTATTACAGTTTCATGGACAATATCCAGGAGAGTCTATCAATATCCAGGAAAAGTCGTTTGCCCAATTTGTTGAGGTGGTGGGAAATCATATGGATAGAAATAGGGATGTCTCAATGTCTCTTGTAGTATGGTCCACAGACAATAGAATCAGTTTCAGTCCAAGGATTCTATATCTAGAAGACATGTTCCAGGCAGATCTAGAGTTATAACACCTGCTGGAGAGCTTTATTTAGCTCTTTTGGCCTGAAGGAGGAGAAACATGACTGTGCCTCAGCTCATGGCAATCATTTAGTGGTAACAAGAATCTCAGCTTCTACAGTGCGCAGGCACCTGCAGATATAGGTCTGTATACAAGACAACCAGTTGTTTGTGTCCCCTTGACCTTAAGACAGATGGATGCCCATTTATATTTGGCAAGAGAGCACATCTCCTGGACCAGTCAACAATGGACGTCTGTTCTCTTCACAGACAAGTCCAGGTTCACACTTAAGAGTGATTCAGGCCATCAGCTGATCTAAAAGGAACAAAGCGCCAGATACCAACAACCAATCCCACACTGTGGAAAGACACAGTTACAGAGGTACTGGAATAATGGTCTGGGCTGGGATCTCTCTCAGTGGACACACTGACCTGCATGTATTCCACGGTGGAGCTTTGAATGGTGTGAGATATTATGACGAGACCCTTGATCAATATCTCTGCCCATATGCCGCTGCTTTTGGTCCTGGATTTATTCTGATGCATGACAATGTGCAACTGCACCGAGCTCGGGTTGGTGAAGAATATCTTGAGGGTCGTGGTATGGAGCAGATGGAATGGCCAGCTCTATCCCCAGACCTGAATCCGATAGAGCCCTTGGGAGACAGATTGCTGCTTCCTCCAAGCCCTCCTCCAAGGTTGTTAGATGAGCTTCTACAAGGATTACTCCCTTCTGATGCTTCCCATTTCACTGACTGACAACTTAATTGACAGCATGGAACATCGCTGCCACCAACATATTGCAGCTAGTGGTGGACACATTCCTTATTGGAACCCATTTTTGTAATGTTATCATTACATTTTTTCTCCAAAAACTATGATATACTCTTCCTCCAAGATTGGATTTCTCTGCCAAGAATGCAATTTTTTGTTGTAATTCATGTTTGTGTTGAACTTTAGAAACATTCTATGTTGCATTCATTAAAGAATTCATTGTATGCATCTTGTACAATATTTTTGAAGTGCATTTTGTAATAGGATTTTTTCAGAAAGTAAAGCCTGGATTTTTTCAGAAAGTAAAGCCTGGATTTTCTAATATGATCCAGAAACAAAATGTCATCATAATAGCATGCTAGCAGATCACCTTAGCCCAAAAAGGTAAGGATGAGCAAATCCATGCTGATTTGTCTTCTTTAGAGTCAGGAAATTATTCCCAAGGAATCTATACCCTCATGGAGAAATTGTGAATCAACATTACACCGTGAATGTCTGGACATGCTCCCATTCAAAAAGTGTTCATGGGTGGCCAAGAATTAAAGGCACTTGAACGCTGCATCATGATAATGCTCCTTGATATATACACTCATTGCCTTAAAAATTTGCACACCAAGAAAGAGTTGTCAGAATGAAACAAAATTTTACATACGTAAGTACTACTTTCATATAAGTGATTAGAAAATCAAGGAAAAAAAATATCATTTATTGCAGAAAAGAGTACACATGAACGGAAGTTTTAGTACTCTGTTGGACCACCTCTAGCACGAACAAGCGATCGATGCGATACGAGCAGGCACTGAGGCATACAAGTTCCGTATGGTGTCCTGAGACATCTCGTTCCACAGTTGCTGTAAACGCGCCTCTAATTCGGCCAATCTCATAGACTGTTCAACTAGCCATCCCAAATGACCCCAGATATGCTCGAATGGTGACAAATCTGGGGATCGAGCAAGCCAGGTAGATCCGCGCTGTGTGTAGCTCAGCACTGTCTTGTCGAAAACAGGCTCCTGGGAGCCCTGCCATGAACATGTGGCTACAAATGTGGCTGAAGGATGTCATGGACGTGCCTCTGGCCTGTCATTGTGCCATGGATTAATATTAAGGGTGACTGTGTATTGTAAGCTATGGCATCCCATCCCATCACACCAACTGTGGGAATGGTGTGTTGCTGTAAAGCGAAGGCAGGACTCAGTAGTTCACCACGGGGCCTTTACACATGAACACGATTGCCATCACTGGTCAAACTGAATCTAAATTCGTTGCTGAAGATGACCTGGTTCCATTCCGTTAAAATCCAATCCTGTCATACATGCACCACTCCAAACGGAGGCGTCGGTTGGTGGGTTCGGGAAGAAACAGGGGCCCGTAATAAAGCTGCTGCCTGTGTCTGGATAGAGGGCAATGAGGCAATTAGCTCTACGTGTGCGTGTCATATGATGTGACTGTCTTCTCGATGAGTGGTCTGTCGAGAGAATCCTGAACCTGGTCGCCATGTAAATGATGTCCTTTCTGTCCACTGGTTCCAACACTTCCTCACAATAAAATCAGAACGGCCTACTTGACGAGCTACTTGCTGAGTTGACCACCCAGTTTCCATCATCCCAATGATTCTTCCCCTCTTGAACTCTGACAGCTGCTGATATTGGCTTCGATGGTGGCGTAATGGCCTGTCTACCTCAGCGTTTCCTTAGCAAAAGATTAAGTACACTCAAACAAGCTCTGCTTACCTGTTTTATACACCAAGAAGAACGAAGTTCAACACCCTCTAGTGGCATTATGCAATGTGCAATCAAGCTGCATTTCTAATCATTTGCATATCTACCCAACATGTACCTTCATGCCACGTTTCATTACGATCCCACAATTATTTCTCGGTGTGCAAATTTTTATGGCAATGAGTGTGTACATATATATATAAACACTTTCCATTACTGAATTTTTTACTTAAAAAAACACTTCATTAGCTCTGAAGCAACCATATTTTCTAGATCACACTTCATGCGACATTTTTCTTCTTTCCAATCTGAAACATCACCATCTTGACACTGTGGGCAGCAGTCACAAAGTTGTAATGGGTCAGTTCAAAGGCATTCAATTTCAAGTATTCCAGCAGTAGGAAAGCTGGAAGTTAAAGACTACATTTCTTTCAAAATACATTCTTCAAGCTATTTTTTAGGAGATACCACTGATTTATAATTTATGAAATCGATGTTTCATAAAATCAGTTTCATTACTTCACTGCCACAGCTAGCACAGTGCACATATTTATGATAAATACCTCTAATTAGCATGCAACAAAAAGAATCACATAAAAATTCTTTCACAGCCAGATTTAAGTCCTTCATAATTTAATTGTCTGTAAAAATCCTTAAATCAGAATTTGAAATTTTACCACTACACTAAAAACATCTCTAATTCCTCTTTCACAAATAGTAAGCCAAAAAAAAAAAAGTCAGAACTAAAGACCAAACTACTGAGACAATCTCATTTAAATTTATATAAAAAGTTTTTTAATTCATTTAACCTACTCTTAAAGCAATTTCTTTATATGGCAGAAGGATTAAATTGTAAAAAGAGGCTCATATATTTTTACAAAGCAATGTTACCATATGCAGGTCTTCCTGCCATTGGATTGTGCGACATATTTGCATTGGAATTTTCTTGTGTACTTCGGTTTGTTAAGGATGGGAATTCTGATAAATCTAAAGCTGAAATAAGTTAAAATAAATTAATTTCAGAAATTTCATTGCATCAAATATAATAATAATACACTGCTTTTCTATTATTGTTATTTTCAACATACAAGATGTTTTTTGTTTTCTTTTGAAAAGCTTTAGCAATTTCTTTCTTCAAAAAATCATTCCTTAAATTACTCTTGTGGTCATACATATATGCATATGAAAAAATTTGTGCTTCCATATTTCAATTTTATGATTACACTGAAACTTTTGATACCACATTCCACTTTTGATAACTTCCCCATAGCAAATAACCTTCTATCTCCCCCTTAACACATTTTTATTATATTTTGAATTTAACTTTTCAAAAACTGCAATTGAAAAAAGTTCTTTTATAATCATTTCACAATTCAATTTTTTTAAAAGAAACATCTAAATGTTAAAATTATGTTACATAAAACATTTGAGAATTTTTGAAAGTGCTAAACCACCTTTTTTTATTAAATACAGCAAATTTTTAAAATCTAAATTTTAAAATTACATTAAACAAAAATTAGAAAAATCTCAGATTAAAAAGTAAATTGCAACTGAATTTAAGCTACTCCCCTTTCCTTAAAAAAAAAAAAAAAATTTAACTGAAAAGAGCAATTATGAAGGAAATTTGTATTTAATTCAATTAAAAATCACATTTTAACTTTGCATAGTAAAACAGCACCTAAAATAAATAGGAATCAGCAATATAATTTTATGAGTATGTCAATATACTAAAATGCTAAGAACCTTGCTTAGAGATAAAAATTTGGCCTTCCGCCACTTTCTTTGTTCAAGCCAAGGAGGCATATGAAGTACATTTTTGTTCTTTCTAATGTCAATCAAACGCTACTATATAAATCACAGATATAATTAAACTTGATATTTTAGAAATAGCTGATGTTATGAAGTCTTTCCTCATTATTTCTTCCCAATAATAAATTAACACATCAAGAAAGAGACACAAAGAATATATGTGACAGTGAATTTTCCAAAGGATAATGCTAAACAATCAATATAACACTTGAAATCAATCGATTATCAGAAATTAATTAATCTACCATCAGTAATCATTAATAATTAGTCTAGGTTTAATAGTCCGATACCGACACCATCATAACATAATGTTAAATGAGATAAAATAGTTTAGGCTTATACAGTGAAACCATGTTTAGAGCTTTCACAGACAACCATCTGCTCTGTCAGCTTTAACTAGAATAAATGAGTTGGTCAAACTTGTTACCTTTTACTGCTTTCTGTGGTTTGCTGTATTCAGAATCAACATTCAGATATATAGAAGGTGGAAGGGTAAGAGCAGCCTCCAGAAAGCAATAAAAGAAGACAAATTTGACCACCCTATGCATTCCAGCCCCAGCTGACGAACCAGATGGGTTGTTTATGAAAGCTATTTTTATATTTGTTTAAACATGGTTTCAAGGTGTCAACTAAAATATTTCATTTTAACTATATGTGCCAATTTATTCTTCAACATATGATACTTAAACATGATTTTAAACTACTATTTATAAAAGAAAACTCCCTAAAACATTTTGACTGAACATTCATAATTGAAGTATTTGACATAAGCAATATATAGCATCCATAAACTTCTCAAACATTCAACAAAGAAAAGTGAAACAGTAAGTAACATAGCATAATGACGAGTTTTATAAATGAGAGAAACAGTTACTTCACTTGTTCATAACAACTGTAATTATTCAGTTATAAGACAATTATAAGATCTGAATAGATGTCAAACATTCTGAAAGATGCAACATATTATACGCAAAGATCAATTTAATAATCCTTATGCTTTTACGCTGTCATTTTACTTTCCCCTCATAGTTGAAATAAAGATGTGATGTCTTGTAACTGCTGAAAAATAAAAACTGCCAAGGTTTCATTCAAAAGATCTTAAATTTGAAATGAAATATATTTACAAATACTTTTCTGTATCTCCAAATAACTATTAGTTTTTCCAACAACTTTTCTGATTTTTAAGAAATAAGCAATCCATGTCTTTTTTTAAAATTATATACAAACAACACAAAAATACATATATACAAATTGCAAATTATCTAAATTGAAAATTTATACAATTGCTGATACAAATTACATAAAATAAAAAAAATAAAAGCTACATAAGGAATTTATTTTCTCATAAACTACTAAAACGATATGATAAAATGATATATAAAAGGCAATAATAAATCTTCACTGCTTGATTGTTAATATTTTTACCTTATGGATTCATGAGATATACAATTAATGTTTGTTTGCATTCTGCTTAATTAAATCAGTGTTTTAAACACCATCACGTGGAAGACTACAATGTAAATATTCATTTTTATACTGTATGCACACAAACATGCAAAATGAAATCTTGGCTGAATTTAATTTGCTCCTATGTTTGCACACTCAAACAATTTTCCCCATAGTAATTAATGTAAAAGTAATTAATTTATTCTTAGACCACATATGATTGATAACTGTACAACAGTACTTTATACCTAAGTTCATAATTCAAAACCATTTAAAATCAGTAACTATAAAACAAAACAAGACAACCTCTTTATTAAACAGATGAAAAACTTAACTTTAATGTACCTACGGAAATGTTTGGATGCAAAATTCGGTTCCATAAATCATCTTTAGAGAGCATCTTTTCTACCTTTTCTTTGTTTCAAAAGTGCCACTCTGCCTGAGACTCACCGGGCCTCTGTTTTATTCAAAATTTGCCCAGTGTGATTTGTTTTGACATTATAAAATGTTTCTAAAGTAAGATACGGCATTACCATTGAAAACGCTTACACTGTAGCTTGCTGTTGCTTTATCAGAGTGATATTATTACATGAAAACTTTGCACCTAGCCCTATTTTGCATTAATTTTGCAAATCAGATAATCAGGTTCATTTCTGTTTCCTTACTTCCTTGCTGAAGACTTGATGCTTTGCTCAACAGTTGCCATTTGCCATTGTTTCTGAATTTGTAGCTTTCTCCAAATGAACTCTTATCTATGATGCTCTAAATATTGCCATATTTTCATTGATTTTACTTAAGGACACAATACCACAGGGAAAAAAAAGTTTTAAGTGGCAAAGTGTTCAAAGTCTGTGCCTGCATTCCAATCTGGCCCCAATTTCCTGCAGGCCAAATTCATGGTTCAGTAACTTGCTGCCAAGCTTTGTTAATGAGAGTTAATCAATGGAAAATATTAAAGTGATGTTTGTAGAAGTTTCCTAGTGTTAATAATATAAGGGATAAGTTTTCTCAAAACACCTTTGAAAATCATATATTGATAACCTGAGTGTCATGACTTGAGACCCCGCTCATCATTTGAGACATTTCTTGTTCAGATAACTTGTTCATGAAGTGAGGCATTCATGATCTGAGGTTCCAGTGTATGATGATTTTAATGAGTCTAGCTAGTGTAATTTCATGAGCTTAGATAGTAATTAATTATAATAGATATCAAAAACAGTGTTTATAACTTTAAATCGCTTACTTCATTAGTCAATAGCATATAGCGTAAATCTTAAGGAAAAATTAAAATATATTAAGCTTTGCTGAATGGCAACACACTGACTCATGGAAGACAAAAGTAGTTTACTTTGAATAATGGCAACAAATGTCTTTGAAATCCTCAGTTTGTTGATCAAATCCAGAAGATAAATATCTTACATTTCACTGAGTGGCAATATATTTCTTTTAATTTGCTGATTTTTTTACTAAACATAAATACCTTACTCATTGCCAAGTGGCAAAACACTGTTTTTAAATCACTCAGTTTGTTAATCAAAATTTCATCAAGTTTGCACAAAACATGAAATAAACAGAAATGCAAATTTAAAATTCTGGCTTCAAGGTGTATGCGTTTGGATGATGAACTGTATATATTCAAAACTTGGTGGCTCTAGATTTCATTCTCTTTTCATAATGTGGGGAACATGCATACATACAAATCCTTCATTGATAAAAATTGCCAGTTATATGGGTTTTTTAATGACAGCTTTAATTCTTACCTGGACTTGTAGAAAAATTATTTGGCTGCATGTTGTTATTCATTAAACCTTGAAGAGGAAAACCTCTACTGTTTTGAGAGAAACCTGTCCGACTTGCCATTGCAGCAATCGAACTTACACCCCTGGAAACAGAAATCAATCTTTACTTTTCAAATAATAAACAAACACAGGTATGAATGCAAAATACTATTAGATCTCCATTCATACTTTTTGTACTCTTATATTCATGACAGGTAAGGGGGAAATAATAATTGAGTATTTCCACATGAAAAATGTGTTAAATGTTGTACACATAAGACAATATACATTAGATAAGAACATCTGATGTCATGAAGTGGAGAAAATTGTTAAAGTAGGTTAGATATTTGAATATGACAAAGTACCAATGTCGGCATGTTGTGCAATTTTCTATAAATTTGCAACTTAAGAAAACTGTGCTACTAAAATTTATGTCAATGTTATTTTGCAAATTTTTTGCTACTCCATCATTTCCTTGTGCTACTTTTTAATAAATTCTAAAATGTTAAAATAACATATCTTTTCAAATTAATTTATAATAAAAAATAATTTATTTAGATTTAAATCAAAGTTGGCAACTCCGTAGTTGCAGCCAATGAACACCTGTACACTAAATTTTCAATATTAACCACAGGCATTTTCACCTGTTTCACTGGCTGCTTTCTTTAATATTTTGTGATGAGTAGGATTTTAAAGATTTCACAGCTGCTCTGTTAACTAAAATATGAATCATAAATAATGTGAAAACATTCAGTACGACCTTTCAAAATGTGCTTGGCTTAAAACAGATACCAGAAACAGTATTTGAGAACTGACTTAAAAGAAGAAGAACAGGCATGAAAAACCTTACTGCAAGCTATATACAATATGAACTGTGGACACATAAAACATTTAATGAAGCCTGGTAGTTCTTTAAAACATGAGAAAATTTCTTAATAAATCCTGCCTCAAAATTGCATAAGTGCATTTGAAATGTGAACAGTATACATCAATCAACCATATTTGTCTGGATATAACAAATATATATGAATATAATAAATGACTTGTAACAGATTGTTTCAATTTTGAAAATTAATTCTGTTTCATTAAATGAACTAGGTATCATAGATAAAAAGAAATAACTGATTGGCCTAAAGAATTAATACAGATGTCTGCAATGAATTATTTATATCACACAGAATATTTTTAAATTTTAAAGGTGACCAACAAAAATGAAAATGTACATGAAGAAATACAATCAACAAACAAACAATGCATGAAAAATTAACACAATAACTGATTAAAAGTTTTATATTTTTTTGCTTTATTACATATTAATGAAAAAACAACAGTACAATGATATAATCTTCCTAAATAAGCATACTTTTTTCAATTTTAATAAGTTACAATAGGATGTAATAGCGCATACAAAACTTTTCAAACTTCTGACCTATCTCAATAATTGAGATATAGCTTGAATAATACAAAATCACTATACAGTAAAGTTTTAATATTCTTGCCAAATCCAAATGATTTGTTTTTATGTATAGGTAGCAACTCATTAACTTACAATGTTTTCCTGCTTCCTCTGTGACAAGCTTTCAAAAAAAAAAAATGGCTCAAAGAACTCTAGAAATTCTGTACAGCAGAAAATGGGATTTTAATTTCAACTTTCTAATAATGCTTTCGTAGTTGCAGGAATTTAAAAAAAAAAATCATCAAACGAAAAAGAAATCATTATAAACTAATACGAAAAATATGCTAAGTTATGACCAACAAATAAAACACGGCAATAATAAATGTTAAACATTTGAAATTTTAAAGAGATTTTTAGTCTTAAAAAAATATACCTACAGTAGCATTCATCTAAAATATAAATTTCTACACAAGAAATGTTTGAATATAACTATATTTAAAAGATTGTGGGGAAAAAATGAGCAATCAGATTACATTAATATCTCAAAGACAACTTTAAAAAGTTTTAAAAGAATTAAAAACTATATATGAAATTTGCATTAAAAAGTCTGAAAACATGATACAAATACTTTGGTTTTCTTTTTCACCACATATAATACTGCTGCCAAGTTACAAGATTAAAAATCGCTACTGCTGACTAAAATTTAAATTCAAGATGAATTTAAATTTTAAAAGCTTTGTTCAATTTTACATTCTTTTTTGAACATAAAATGACTTTAATTTAAAAAAATGCCAAAATATTACAAAATTATAATACATTTAAATAAAATCAAAAACAAATATAAAAAGAGGATTGGAATCAATATGTCTGTACAAAATTTCAGCATAATCATTAAATTTTATTCTGGATACAAATGATAGCATGCCCAAGAAGCAGAGACAGAAATTTTATAATCTACTAAGCATAAAGTGTTAGAAACCTATTTTATTTATGGCATTCATAGTATAAAATAGCACTTGTTGTAAAATATTAATAAGAAGTCCAAGTAAAACGATTTTCTGAATAACTGATACTGTATTAAACGATGCACTTATAAAATGCTGAAAACAATAATGCAGCAATTTATCACACAGTAAAAACAATGAAAATCTCAAATATATTTCCTTCAAGACTTTTTAAAAAATCCATTTTTTCTTATTAAAAATATTTATTTCCTTAATGTAGCTTCCTAAACCTTTTAACATTATAATAAATGACGTTTTCACATCTCCTGTAGTTGCCAATGAAACTGAAAATCACCAGATACTAAAACAATGTAATTTTTAAATTTATTTAAAGAGTCCTTTAAATGGTAATATATGGATTCAAATATGATGGTAGTGATATAGCAATACATTGATGTTTTTAATTCAGTATTTAAACAATAATTTATTAAAAGAACAAATTTATATACATACACATTAAACATAGAACTTCTCTCTCTTTTATTAAAACTATCATCAGAGGTAGGAATGTTTCTGAAACATGCAAAAGCATGTATTTATTAATAAGTATTTTCAATAGATTGTATTTATTATTTCAATAATTTTTACAGAGTCTTAAAACTTATATATAAATAAATTTCTGTACTAATAATGTAATCTAAAAATGTTTCAAGCACACATATAGAAAAAAAAAAAAAAAAGAGAATCAAATTTGTCAAAAATAAAGAAATATGACCAATTATTTATATGACTATATATGACAAATATGACTATATTTTACAGAACATTAGTATGTATACATAAAAGCAGCAATAGTTTCATGTTTATATCTAACCAGAAAAAAATCTATAAATTACAAAATAATCCGAAAATTGTTAATATAAAATGTGAAAATCACTAAAATAACAGAAGAGATTAGTCAAGTGCATTATTCAGGCATATTAGTTATTTACCTTATAAATGAATTTGTTAAATTGTGGATTTTTTTAATATAGTATATTAGGAAACATAATCAATAAAACGATGCTGTTATAATCAGTACTTTAAATACCTACTGATTTTTTATCAATTAAAAAAATGCTTACTGTGTTTCCCTACCCTCCAACTTAGTTTAATGCTTAGACGCAAACCCTACACTAGCTTTTGAACATTTACAAAAATTTCATGTTTCTGAAGTTTAGTACTGTTAGTGCATAAGCTCATTATTATTATGTTCTGGAGTTTAGTACTGTTACTGCATTAGCTCATTATATTGCCCATTATTTTATTATGGTGGCACCATAAATGAAAACCAAATGCAACTATTAAATCTGATATTGAAATTTCAAACACTGATTGCTCATTCAACACCCGTTGGATAGGATGAAGTTTTTAAATGAGTTTCACATAGAAGAACTACACAGTGTTATAAATTGTTCACAATGAATAATAAATATTCCAGCTTGTTAAAATAATACTTAATTCTTGAATCTTTATAAGATCTAGCATTAAAGATAAATATTCTGAAGAAATTCTCTTCTCTTTTGAAATATCTATAAATCCTCAATATTAGCTTTAGAAAAGTTAATTCAAATTATGGAAAAAAAATCAATGTAATTAACATTCTGAGAACCTTTATTAATCAAAAATTGATATAAAATTAAAACTGAAATTTGAAGAAGTAGTCTCTGAAAGCAAAATAAAATTTTACGAACTGCCGCAAGAGAAAATTATTAAACTGTCCAGGCAGATTAATGTATAGAATAGAACGGGCAGCATAGAATTTTAGACTTGAAAATATCATACAACTGGAAGACAAGGAAATAAAGAAATATTCTAAATAGAAGTCATGGAGAAATGTGTAACATAAAAGAATTTATATTTTAATAGCAAGCAGCAGCTAAGAGAATAAGAGCTTTTAAAATTCATTCTGAAATAGGATATTAAAACAAGTGATCAGTGGAGGTGTTATACTGTCGAATGCAGAAATTCCTAATAAAAAGCCCGGATTAATTATAATGAATAACTTGCATCCCAAATAAGTATTTATACTTTTTATGCATAATACATATTTTACATATACAAGAAAAATTTGATACAGTTTTATAAAAACGATACTATAAGAATCGTGGCAGAAATGTACTAGACTCTTCTTTTGAAAGAAAGCATATTCATTTTTATTTAGAGAGTAAAATTTTAATTTAATTTCAAAACTGTAAATGAGACTAAGAAAAATGGTTTATAATAACAAGGGAATTTAACTTTCTAAGTGGATTTAGCCTCAAAACCATGAATAAGGAAAGGACTCTCCTACTCTTTACGTTGACATTTGCTCTCTTCCAATATACAGACTAGCTTAATGGTATGGATACATTTCAAGATGCATACTTAAAAGAAATCATAACAAATATTTCTGAATGTGCATGTATGGCTAGGCTACATGGTGTGTTAAAATCACATCATTAAAAAACAGGAAAAGATCTACCTATGCATTCACATAAAATTATTCTGTCTTTTACATAAAAATAAAAAAGTACACTTACCCGCCTAAAGGTCCACCGAGTCCAACGATCCTCTTCATATCCTGACTCAATGACCTTTGAGTTGGAAGTGGTCGAGAATTCATTAACATGCTTCGACTACAACATAAATAGCAAAGAATATTTTTATATGCAAAAAAATATTGTCTGCATTTATCTCACTATAAATTAGAAAAAGGGTATTTAAAAAATATTTTTTAAATAACTTCAAAATTTAATTTATTTAGAAGTATATGCTTGTATACATTACATATATCACAAGTATCTGCATAATAATAAATACATATATATGTGGGTACATAATTACTTAACATAAGAATTATCTAATGAGTATTTACTACAAAATACTTACTTAATACAAAAGTATCTAATAAGTATTCACTACATAATTACTTAATACAAAAGTATCTAATGAGTATTTACATGTTACCCTGTGTCTGGAAATACTGCTTTTATGTTAATGATTGTATACTGCATAGCAAAAAGAACTTCCAACAATCTTTCGTATTTAGTTTTCCTTGCAAAAATCTATAATGCATATTTGTTTATTTATTCATTTGAAAAAAAATGTTAAAATCTGGAATTTGCTTTTAATAAAGGAAGATGCAAAGTGTATAATGTATTTTCTCCCTCCTTCCAGTGTTCCTTCGTGGTGTAACAATAGCAGACTCGGTGCACATCGAGAGGTCCAAGTTCGAGTCCTGGCAAGAGCATTGCACATTTTTCACAATTCTAGCTTCAAAATAACCTAATGACTCTACAAGTGTTATTTGCAATAACATGAAATCATACCATTGTAAAAGTAATACAAAAATGGTCACAGTATGATGTTATATCTGAAATTGGATGAACATTGGCAAATGGCAATATCACCATTACAATTAAATTACATCTGTCATAAGTTTTTTCCTTATGCAGTCATATGTATTTAAAACTTTTTCATATGTTTAAGAATAAGTTCTACCATATAAAAAATTAAATACAACTACTACCTCAATGCCATCAGGAATTTTTAGTTAGCATCAAAATCTGATTGTTAGTCAGTGCCAACAACATTGCAATACGTAAGTACCATTTAATATTCACATTGACTCCTTTTTTTTAACTTGAAAATCAAACATCGTTTGAACAGTCTTAAATTTGGTGAAATTTGTTCTATTACAATTGGGTAATTTTATATTTCTTATGTATTTAAAAATTTAATGTTTTTGCCCGATTTGTTTCGGGACATATCATCTCTTAGAGCAAATAATCAAAATGTGCAAATATTTGAAGAACTTCCCCTCTCCAACAGACTTATCTTTAAAGAATAGGATTTCAAGCTTCTGAGCACCATCCTTCAAAGTGTTTCCATCTAGTAACAAAATTCATCTGGCAATTTCAAAACAATGTAAAATTGCCCACACTAGGTTAGTTCATTTGATTGCAGCAAATCATACTATGGCTACTGTCTATGGGGAGGGATGTTTTCAGAAAAGGTTTTCTAAGATTATAAGGTATTTTCTGCATGCCTTTGTGGTACTCCCTTTTTGCATGCCTTCTCGGTGCATATTCGAGAGGTCCAGGTTCAAGTCTCGGCAAAGGCGTTGCTCATTTTTCATGTTCCCTGCTTCAAAATAACCTAATGAATCTACAAGATAAGATGATTAACATTTAAATTACACAGAAAGGAAAATCTATGCAGCCAGCCAGCTTAACCACTGAAAAGAGGAACTCACCCAATCCTAAGCAACAGAAAGGTACTAATGTGGATTAAACGAGCATGACAGCTTTCATAACTTGAAATCAACCATAATTAAATTTTGTGCTTAGTTGTTCATATTTTTCTATAATAAGTTAATTAACATTACGTTTTTACACATTCTCAACTACTTTCTCTTAAACTCCACAGTTTGTGCAGCTAATTAAGAACTTTATTACCTGAAGAATGAGGATTAAAGAAAAAAATTGACATTAAAATATATTCTTCTATCTAAAAGTGTTTTACGAACACAAACAATATTAAATTCACATGCAGTCAACATATTACTTTAAAGAAAAAATACTGACTTAACATAATCAACAACAATATTAAGCATTAACATGATCAAATTTCAGAGCATTATTTAAAAATCTTCTAAACAATACTTTATATGCAAATTCACTTTACAATACTTTATAAACGAAATTCATGTTTGATTCTCACACAAGTTCTTTCAATGTCAAGACTGTAACAAATATCATTCTAAAAATTATGGTCAGACACATCCTCAGGAAAATACAATGTAAAGAATAAAAGCTTCAGTACCTATTTGGAGAAGGCTGTTGGGGAGGCATATTGTTAGGAAGACATGGTGAAAAGTTTGGCATTCCAGAACTTGTTGGTGTGACATGACCTTGAACACCATTTCCTCCACTTCTGGAAGGAAACTGCTGACCACTTAAACTTCTTGGAGTCTGTTGAAGACTGGGCGCACTCATTCCTTTAAAAAAAAAAAAAATTTTTTTTTTAATTAAGTGCTGACTAAAATTGTTCAAATTAAAAAAAATTTAATTAAATTTAAAAGCTGAAATAAATGAAAACTGGTGATTAGCAAATATCTGATGCTGATGAAATTGTACTCCTTTAGAACTTAGAAAAACAATTTAAGTAAATGTAGATAAATTACTCCTAGTTAAAAATGTTCAATAACCTAATTCAATGAAACTTCAGAAACAAAAATTTATGATTTTAATGGGAGGAAATAATAAAGATTATTTTAAACTTGAACTAAAGTCAATAACTACCACAGAAATGAAAGAACTTAAATGTCAGCAAGCACAGGCGATAAAGTTGGTTTTTGTAGGCTTATTCTACACTTATTCCAGTAAGAAGTAAAGAATCAGTAAAAAAAAATATAGCAAATAAAATAATCTTAAGCTTTGTTGGTTATTATTATATCAGTTATTAAAATAGTCATTTTTTTACCATGTTAAATGATATTCACATTTTGCAGTATACTAGTCTCGATAGCTTCATAACATGCAAGGCAAATTACCTAAAATTTAATTTTGAATAAGCTATATAAAATACTAAGAATGGTGAAATGGGAAGTGCCTGTGCCACATTTCTACTTCACACTCAAGTAAGGTGGTTGTCACGTGGTAATTCCTCAGTCAATTGTTTGAGTTGCGAAATGAAAGGTATACGTTTTTGACCAATTCATAATATTTGAATGGAGATAATTTGATTGATGAGCAATGGTTTTGTAGACTATCATACCTTTCACACTTTTTTTCAAGATATAAATGAACTAAATGTGAGTTTTCAAGGAGTTAACAATTCTGTGTTCAACTTGTGTGACAAAATAAGTGTGCTCAAGAGAAAAAATTGCAATTCAACAAAATGTTAACATGTTTCCTTCCTTCTATAATTTTATTGGAGAAAATAATTTGTTAACAAAAGATAATGTGATGAGTGACATTAAAAAATATCTAACATCAACTTTTGAATGTTTCCAAAATTATTTTCATGAAGATCTCGCAGCTCAAAATTGGATTCGAAATCTTTTCGCATTCACAATAAGGGCTCCAGACAATGTGATTGTGAAAAAGTCTTTTATAGACCTTATAATGACAATGGATTGAAATTAAGCTTTCAGAGCTCCAATTTATTCACTTTTTGGCTATCTATTTGTAAAGAATACCCAGAACTTTCTTGCCGAGCAGTAAAATTTTTAATGCCATTTGCAACCACATATTTATGTGAAAAAGGATTTTCTTCAATGACTGTGGTGAAAATTAAATATAGAACTTTGCTAAACTTTAAATCAGATCTTTGACAAACAGTGTGCCCAATATAACTTTTTTAGTATAATAAACTCTCATTAGTTATATATTTTTAGTGATTATTATATTTTATGTATATGTTTAGCAATAAAAATATAATCCTAAGTTACTTGTCTTTATTATAAATGCTCTCCATTGCATTTTATTCCCCATTTCATTATAAGTACAGTCAAACACCAAAAATCTGCCAACCTGAAATTCGCCAACTCCTGAAATCTGCACTGCCTCTCAAAATATAAACATTGAATTTATAGGTTCCAGAAACCGCAGAATGGAGAATGAAATACCGAAGAAAAAATATTTATCCAATAATGACATCATAATTACCAAATAATAATGATTCTGTGTTAGTAGCAGAAAAAAGATCTTAGCCCAGAAGAGTTTTTAATATGGATGATGTGTTCAGACGAGCCAACACTGGCATATCAGATAATCGATGATGAAATCATTGGCTCGGTTTTGAAGTCGCCACAGCAAGAAAACGATTCCGACATCGACACAGATAATGAATTTGACAGGAGTGAGAAAATATCTTTTAATGAGGGTTTGGAACATGGTGAAAAATACCTAAAACATTTAGAACAACAGAGCTGTATCACAGAACAAGAGATTATGACCCTGTAGAATTCACA
>KK116466.1:271266-286111 GCA_000611955.2 Stegodyphus mimosarum
TATATATATATATCTTGTATAATGTTTCCCTCTCTTTTTTTACTAAATGTGAATTTTTAAAAAAATAACACTGAGAAATTTATGTATCTGAAAAGCAGCAAAAAGTGCAGATTTGCAATTTTGGCTTGAGACCAGCAATATACGACCAAAATAAACAAGTAGCTATTACCAATAACTTACCAAATTCCTTAATAGTTATAAAAACATCTACTATATAGAAGTTTGGGCTCTTCATTTTGTCAAATGCAAAGTGAGCTTGAGATATCCACAATCTAATGTTAATTCCAACATTAATTTAGACTACATTTAAATTAATCTTCACAATCAGTCTTCTTAATAAATATCCTGAAAATTTAAGATATTGTTCCTTAAATTTGCTTAATGAGTACAAATGTCAAACAGCCTGTTTTGCTCCATATCATTCAAGAGACACATTGCTTTATTTCCACCAATAATGTTCTTATTCAAAACTTAAAAGAAATTATCACTTTCTTCTTTTCCTAAAACAACTCTAATACTCAAATTCTAGTCATACTTTTGTATAATAACTAGATTTTAAATTTAAATAAATACCTAAAATTCAAATGTTTGAAAATTTTAAGTTTTCACCAAATCTGATATAATAAAATTTCTTATTGCAATGGAAGATTCAAAACTTCTACCTAGAGTGCAAATATACAAATGTTTTGTTACTTCATAACTCAAAATTTTGATTATTAGAAATAAAAATCTCAATTAGAAAAAAATTATTTTAAAGGCACCTTCAAAACCTGAAATTCCCGAGAAGTTTTGTTATGAATTTTACACTTCAAGTTATAGATATTTTTAGAAAATTCTGTTATCTATCAAACAACATTTCATAAGTATTTTAAATACCTTTATCGTAGCAGAACATCATCCGAATATGCCTTCAAATAGGCATGCAGAATTCATACAAAAATCTTACAAGAAATTCAAATATTATATTTTCTGCAGTAACGTTGATTTTACTCATCCTTCAAAATTTTATATTTTAAATTCTTGCTTAAAATTTATCATTTTTAATTCCTGCTTTCTTGTTAGAAAATGTCTCAATTTGCTTAAATGTTCAATATTTCTCTAAAGATACACACTGATCATAACAAAAATCTTTAGTATGAAAGTAAGCAGTTAAATACTCAGTACTTTTCTAAAAGTATACACTAATCATAATAAACATCTTTGGTATGAAAGACAACAGTTTTAACCAAACAAAAAAAAATTCTAGTTCTGTTGAATATGGGATGTCACTGTGTCCCCATCTAATCACAAACTTAACTACCTTTTAATCAACCTGCAGTTTTTTCATTTCATCAGCCACATGCTTTTTTTTATTAATGCTTAGATAAAAATATTTCATGTTAAAATAAATATGATTTTTTTGGTAATTAAATATTTAAGTATGATTTTATAATTTTTATGTTAGTGACCCATATTCATAAGATCACTAACAACATTTATAAAAAAAGTATGAAAGTTTAAAGTTGTTATCAAAAATAAGAATATATATTTTATACATTTCAAATCATTATAAAAACGCAAAATCAAATATATATGTCCTTAAATCTGATAATTCCAATTTTATGCAGAAGTAAAATATGGTTAACACAATTCATGTACAAAATTTACCAAGATAGAAAATAAAAGTACATATAAGATACGTAACGTAAACATTAGCAACTGCACAGATCACAATTCTAACATTTAAACATATTAAACATTTCGTCACCTCTCTTCCAGGCAGGATTACAAAAACATTAAATTACACTAAGATTTTAATTCCAAAATTTTACAAGCAATTTAAAAAGTAACTAACGGCATGGGTCATTAGAAAATATGTTTTTTAGGATACCTTTAATCCATTTTGCAATTTTAAACACACAACCTTCCTCTTAAAATTCAAAAAATTAATTAATTAAAAAATACATTCATTTTTTATATCACATGTGTATCAAAAGCTACATACTGAATTTGCAATATTTTCAAACTAAAAAATAATAAAAAGATGTAGGCACCAAAACCATCTGAGTTATGACATAAATCAATGGATCTTCATAAAATTTCAAATGAATTGTTCAATTTAATATGTGAACGAAGAATTCTACGTATATTTCAAATTACATTTTAAATCGTAAAACTGCAAATAAAAATTTGCATCAAGCAGAAAAACTCCTAAATAAAGACTCAACCAGGAAACACTACGGAAACAATAAAGGTAATTAAGTTGAAAATCAGTAAATTATATACGACTTAAATTGCTTTTTTCTATGAAAAACTTTATAAACTCATAAATCAGTTACTTACCTTGATGTAAACCCTTATTCTGTACAAAAAATTCACTTTTAAAAAGACAAGACTACATACATACAGAGTAAGGCAGACGATGACACTGATTACACGATGCCAGATTTTTACAAACCTCTAAAACTTGTACGCATCTCGAAGTTAACACGAGCACGAAGAAGCACGAGCAACACATAGAAGAACAAGCAACAGCAAAATATCTAGTAAAATAGCCATATATTCCCGCATTTATAACTTTAAATATGAATGCTGGAGTTGAAATAAATACTTAATATTTCAGAATATTACTAACAAATTTTGTATTTAAAAATTATTTTTACGGATTTTCGCTGGACAAAAAGATAGCAGATTGTAGTTTTCAAACAAGAAAAAACGAAGAAACCTAATATGGATAGAAAAAAATTTTTATGTTTTCTAATATTAGGATTCCTACATTTTTCAGTTTTGAACATTTATGTAAATAATTTAATTAACTCTGGTAATTATAACCCAACCAAACAACAAGCCAAAATTCTTTCGATCATACCTTGGGATGAAAAAAAAAAGATAAGCTGCATCTAACAGCTAGTAGTACCTAATTTATCGATGAGACCAAAACACTGGTGCTTCTCACAGTCAATGAAGTGAGTTGGAGACATTGTGAGGAACAACATTCTGTGGCTGTTCATAGTATAACCTGTACGTTGGTCAAAGACATTTATGGGGGGTGGCCTTTAAAATATCCCTTAAATGTTACTGTTACATCCTGTCAGCTAGTGGAGGTTTTAGAATTCAGCAGAGTTTTCAGACAGCCATTTCTATTTATCAATGTAGGATGATCTATTATATTAATCTGCTAGTACAAATCAAGAACATTAAGTGCGTATCAACTGATTCAAATAATCCGCGATAAGACTTAATGTAAATCATCTTTGCCAAGGAATACTTCAATCGCCTTAACTTTTTCATACTTCAACAAAGCATTCTAATGTAAGACGTGGCCAATACAAATATTAATAAGTTACAGATTTTAAATCCTACCTGACCGGTAGAAGACACTTTGTCACTCATGTTTCAGACACATATCCAACAGACGCGCTATTTTAGATGGCGTCCCACAAGAGTCCTTACTTGGTCCCACCCTCTTCGATATTTATGTGAACAACATTCCGACCATGCCCAACACTACTCTAGCCACGTATGCAGACGAACAGCGATCCTAACCCAAAATGCATTTGTTTAGCCAGTTATACAACGATTACAAGCACATATCCATGCACTTGAGGCTTGGCTCGCTAAATGGAAAATTATGATGAATGTGCATAAAACACAGGCTAACCTCTTCACGAGCAAAAGAAAAATTCAGGAAAATCTTAATTTCTAAGGAACCTGAATCCCCTGGGCCAAGCAAGTCCCTTATCTTGGGGGTGATCCTCTATAATTCGATCACATGGACCCCACACATTACTAATACCCAGAAGTTTCCAGCTCGTAAAGCTAAACTTACTCCTTAATTGCTCGAAACAATGTTCTATATATAGATAACAAGTTAGTCATTTACAAATCCATATTACGTCCCATGCTTTGCTATGCGTGTCCAGTCTGGATGCATGTTGCAAAAGTAACAGAAAAAGGTTGCAGACAGTCTTGTAGATGCCCTGTGGCTTAGAAGTGCCGAGCCCTATGCGAGAACGTCAAAAAACAAGAACAAGAATAAATAAATAAATAAAATAACTAATAAAATTACACTGCTCGACATTGAAAATGCAACACCAAGAAGGAGAGGTCAGAAATTTATGCAAATTATACAGTAGACGCACGTCACTGAGTTATGCGAATGATCTGAAATGCGCAGCTCTCCGACGCACGTGGAGTAAAATATAAGGGAAGGTACGTGCAGAATGGGTAATATTCGTGTCGTGTTCGGGCAATATTTCTGCTAGAGGAATCGTTGAATCGAAGAAAGTTAGTTTTTGTCCCGGAGGATACGTGTAACAGGAGAGAATGCCAGGCTGCCGTCAACGAAGGCACTTCCAGCAGATAGACGATTTTACAAGAGGTATAATGATCAGACTGAGAAGAGTGGGTTGGTCCTTACGTCAAATCGCAGCTGATACCCACGTGGATGCGAGCAAGGTGCATCCGCTATGGCAAACACGGTTGGAACAAGAGAATATGGGAAGAAGGAGGTGGGCAGATGCAGCCAGAGTGATGTCAGCATGCGTGGATCGACGCATTCCCCGACAAGCTGTGGCGGTCCCGCAAGTCACTTGTACCGCGATTCTGCAGCATGTGCAAGATGCCCTGGATGTTCCCGCGTCGACGAGAACCATTTCCCGTCGATTGGTTGAACGTGGCCTGCACTCACGGCGTCCGTTAAGAAGACTGCCGTTGACTTCCCAGAATAGACGCCAACGTTTAGAACGGCGCCGGACTGGAGCGATGTGGATGACAGAATGGCGAAACGTCGTGTTCTCAGATGAGTCGCGCTTCTGTTTATCCAGTGACAGTCGCCGCATACATGCGTGGCGTCGTCCTGGAGACAGATCTAATTTGGCAGTAACTGTGGAAAGCCCCACCGCGCGACAACGTGGCATAATGGTTTAGGGCGCTATTACCTACGATTCCAGGTCACCTCTAGTTCGTATTCGGGGCACTATGATGGCCCAACGATACTTGGATAATGTACTGCAGCCGGTGGCAATCCCCTACCTTTAGGATCTGCCAAATGCAATTTGTCAGCAGGATGACGCCTGACCACGTAGTGATCGCATCTGCCAACATGCTCTGCAAGGTATACAGATGCTTCCCTGGCCAACGTACTCTCCTGGCCTGTCACCAATCGAACGTGTGTGGGATATGATTGGACGCCGTTTGCAGACTCTGCCCCTGCCTCGTTCAGAAAACGAAATGTGGCAAATGGTTGAAAGGGAATAGAGAGCCATCCCTCAGGACACCATCAGCCCTCTTATTGATTCTATGCCTAGACGTGTTTCTTCGTGCATCGCTGTCCACGGTGGTCCTACATCCTACTGAGCCGACGCTGTTCTCGCTCTGTATTCTGACTATCATTTTGAAATAAAGATCACTTATTGCTGTTAGCTGTCTCTGTCTTTTTTCCAAATTTCATCACTTTCTGACCACTCCTTCTTGGTGCTGCATTTTCAATGTCGAGCAGTGTATTAATAATTAATTTTTTAAATAATTAAATAATTTATGATTTAAGTAATTAAATAATTTAAATCAAATTTTAATAAAATGTGAAAAGCTAAATTAAAATTTAATAAACGTTTTTATTATAATTAACCCAGAAGGGCTATTAGTCTCAAAATCCTGAAATCAACCTCAAAGTCAATAGTCTCAAAACCCTGATTTTTATAAAAAATATGAATACTAGTGTTTTACTGTTTCCTTTTAATTTTCATCAGTCTATACTGCTGTTCTTCTCTAATGTTGTTTCCTCCACACAATAAGTGTAATTTTAAAACTGGTGGCCGAAATTCATCATAAAGACAAAAATCCTTCTTTATTAAAATTTGCGCTTCCTAACCTTCATTTCCGTAAACTTATTTATCAATAACTGGATGTGCATTTTCTCAGCCATCTCAGCTTCAACGCTTAATAGTGATAGGTTTGACAACCGATCTTGTGTCATAGTGCTTCTCAAATATGTTTTTAGTTGTTTCAATTTTGAAAATGACCTCTCACTCATGGCTGTGGTTACAGATAATCATAAATAAAATATAAGTAAATTGCACACTTTCGAATAACTGCTTGCCATGTGAAAATATTTTACCATTCTTAATTTAGCTAAATCCTTAACGGATTTCAAATTTTGTACTTCTGTGCTGAAAGTATTTATAAATAATAACAGTTGTACTTCCAGTGCATTAGTAAAGTCTTCTTTATATATTTTCTGTATTTTTGAAACATTATTAATAATTTCCGTATTTGTTAATGATGACAGAGTTTTAGGTTCCAAAAATGAAAACATCATTGCGATTTTTGTCATTCTGAACTTTAACTGAGTATTTAAAATGTCGAGAGCAGCATAAAAAACTGTTACTTTAAAAAACATTTCCGAATTTTCAAACCTGTTATCCTATAGCTCATCAAAAAATTTGTTTGTCTTTATTTTTCTTTTATTTTCAAACTTAGTTTCTATGCCCCATTTATTTGCAATAAACTCATCTTCTTTCATAATGTCTTCAAACTTGTTTCTCATATCTTGCATATTAACAGAAACGTTTTTTGGATGTTTATAAGCTCCATTCAAGTCGATTGATTTTTGGTTGTCGAGTCAATTGATTAATTGATCGATTCTACAGCTATAGCTTAGGACGGGTTTAAAAATTTTTTTTTTAATTTTTGGCTGTTATTATGTTTCTTAATGTATGGAAACATATATTAAATTCATATTTATCATCAAAATATTTCATGTTAATATAACAATACGTTATTAATTTTAGTAGACATTTGCATTGCCAATGGTGATAAGTTTGGATTTTCAGATAAATGGATTAAAAGTTTAGCTGAATTGAATTTTCAGCAAGTTTTAAATTATAAGAATTTAGGTTATATAATAGTACAAATCAATATCTTACCTTTATAATGAATTATATTTGAGATCACTTTCAAATTCTATTTTAAAGAAAAACTTCTTTACGTTCTCGATATAGACCAGGGAAATGGTATTAGAATAAGAGCAAGTTTAAGTTCAGTTTTGTGCTCTGAGTCATCATCCAATTACAAGTACTTGGGGAGTAGTATTTCACACTTCAACTCAGCTGTTTAGCGAAGAGGGACCCTGCCTTCGTTATAAATTTCCAGTGTCATCCCAAGTTGAATCACAGTAAAATTTCCATCCACGATACTGCAAATATGTCCGCTTTCCTTTTAAAACGCTGAAACATCTTTTTTTTCAGTCAAATTGTACTATTATTATTGTCATATTCCAATGAGACATAATACATGACCTGCAATATCTTTTTGCATTTCCTCTGTACTATAAATGTACTTCAGTTAATGTATAATTATTAAATATTTAACAGCAAAAACTACGGATATTCGAATAATTTTATGAAATTCTTCCACAAGTTTAGGACGAAATAATAAATAGGCAGAAATAAATTTTTTTGACCTTTATCCAAAGAGCTTTGAAAATGACTGTGTAATACGAAATGGAAATTTTAAAATTAAACGTAAAATACTTATGGTATGAGGATTTATCTAAATTTTAATACCCTCTGTAGCAGAAAATGTTCTTAGAAATGCTTAATAATTTATAGTTAACTTATTGACACTAAGGCATATTTGAAGATGAGTACTCTGTCACATAGATTCTAGAAGTAATACACACAAATACTTGTTTAGGAAACAAGTTTAATATAAGATAAGGTTTCTTCAGAAAGTTTAATATAAGTTAGATAAAGCTTCTTCATAATTAGTTAAAAATAAAGTTGCATGAGAGAAATTTTCTTAGAGAAATGCGCAAAACTTCATATAATGAAAATAGGCGTTTTGTACCCCAGGTCGATCAAAAAGCAAAAATCACTTAGGAAAAGGGTATAAATTTTAGGAGCATTATTATTTATGATTATTGTTATACTTTTTATTTGCGTCTTAGAAAGCTATTTATGTCTCAGGAATTAATCATACAGTCAATCAGGACATCAGATTTCCAGTTTTTACATTGCTTATAAATTAAGCCGTATCAATTTTTTATCTTAATCATTAATTTATTAATGACAAAAATATGAAAATTAAATATAATGTATGGGCACATACTGTTACGTTTTTCTCTTCTTCGCACGTACGTTAAGGGCTCGCTGATTTGGAGTGATTAACGACGATACTTGGTGAAGAATAGAAACACACTTTATTAGCTAGTATTATTCAAAACAGCTGCAAAATCAAATACTGCATTATTCAAACAGCTGCACGGTTACAGTTATTGAAGAACTACTATAAACACGCTGAGACAATCAGCGACACAGACTTCGGGCTAGCAGGCTATAACGGTGGATACAGCTTCACGGCACAGCACCAGAGTACAGCTCCCCACTCTGCTCAATCGTTCTCGGAACTTTACGTACTCGAGAATACGTAAAGTTCCGAAAACGATTGAGCACACTAGACTCTCCCCGCTAGAACTCGCGATGCACTCGACGATACGCTAGAGTACAGCTCCCGACTCGATTCAGTCGTTCTCGGAGTTCAACACACTCTAAGATAAAACTCGACGATGCACTAACTCGTGATACACTAAGAGTCTCTCTTGATGCATTCGACGACCAACTCGGCAGTAAACTACGAGACACTTGCTCACTGACTATCAACTCGGTAGGCACTGACTCACTCTCCACGTACCAGCAGGGTTTATATAGCTTTTGGCTTGTGTTCGAGAACATTCTAGGCTAAACCAGTAAGAATTCGCTCCAGAAGGTTCTCCATGCGCCTACAGCATATCGCCAATTTTGTCGCAAAATGAGCGATTTCTCGTCAAATATGGCAACTCTGCCTTCCCTTGCCATTTTCTGGCAACTCTAAACTTGTTTTGCGGGGAATCTATCTTACTCCGCCTTGACATTTGGTAACAATATATTAACGGAAGCTATTTATGTCTTAGAAAAGTTACGCAGTGGTGCCGAAATGAAAGGGAATAAGGCAAAAAGGGATTTTGTGTGTGAAAATCGCATCATTTACTATTAAAAACGTATTAATTAAATTTTTTAATTTGCGAAAATTATTGAAATGTTGCAAAAACGGGGAGAGAATTCTTTTCTGAAATATTCCATTCGTTTGTGTAGTGAAAAATGCAATATAATTCACGTTCTTTCAAATGTTGAAATGCAACTGAAAACTATTAGGACAACGCGGCCGTTGATATGTTTAATATTTTCAGTAATTAATTTATCGAAATTTACGAAGTAGTATATACTTTTAGTTGTGTGAAGCCATTTTTATTATCATTATTATATTATTATTGATGATTTCACTTACTGAATGCCGTGGAAAGTAGATTAAAAGCAAAAGTATAAATTGTAAAGTTTCATTTCAAATAACGATTAGAAAGTACTCCACGAATTCAATTCAACGTAAAAGTTGAATAGATGTCATGATGAGGGGAAGTAAAAAATAAAAAAAATTGGGGGTCCAGTCACATAGCAGTTTATGTCTAATTTAGAAGTTAACCTTTGCTACGGCAGGAAACTAAAATTTGAAAAAATTTTAAATTATTATTTTTTTTAACGTGGGAAAAAAGGCAATATGTTTGCCTTTACCTTGAGATACAACAACAAAAGACACATAATATCAGACAAAAGTATATATTAAGTAAGGTAACATTTAGTATTGAGGTTTCCAAACATATTCATACTTTTTTTTTTGCAAGCAACATCAGACAAAATCATAAATCCATACACAATGCGAGAGCATATCAGCAAAAATAAATAAATACCAGAGTTTATTTTTAATGTTAATTAATTTTTTAAACATTATTTTTATTTATTAATTTAACCATCATGATTTATTATATTTGTACTAGTTTAACAAATTGAGGCACACTTTATTAGTATATACTCATAATTCTAAGAGATGTATTCAAGGAAATATAGATTAATCTTATTGTCTCCTTCATTTGCGAACTGCGCGGGGGGGGAGAATGCAATTGAAAACAGCAACCTTATACTTTCATCGATGTCCAAGATCCCCTTCCCCTCTCGGGAAATTCCTCAAAGGTGCCCCGATGGGGAGTACTAATAGACGGCATCTACTGATAAGGACAGCGACACTACGGTATAGTTACAGGAAACACAAGCATATGATTTAAAGAAAATTTTTAACTATTATTTAATGTCAGAGGCTTATAAACATAATAAATAAATGAATTTTAAAGCATTTCAGTGATATATATTTGATTTAGTTTAGAGAAAAGAAGGCTACTTATCTGAAAGTTCCTGTTTTTCTTCGGATTGCAGAAGAATGAACAGTGAGGAAGATGGGGCTTTTTTTTGCACAGAAAAACTGTCACATTTGAGGGCGAGACATTACGGAGAAAAACTGTAATAACTTTTTTAAGGAAATGAACCTTTTTCTGAAAAACACATATAAAAATTTTGGAGCTCTGCTATGACGTTGCCTTCATCGTTCGTGATCACAGCGCCCTCCCCAAACCAGAAGGTTGTGTAATGGAGATCTTACAACTCCAGTTGCGGTTTTGGGAATTAGATAAAATAGAAAGGAGGATTGTTTAATAATCTGCAATGAATTTGACGCTTAAATAGAAAATTCTACTAAACAGAAGGTCTTGTCTGTAACACAAGGTATTTACGATTCCACCGGTTTTCTCGTCTCAGCATTGTTGCGAGCCAAGCTAATGATTCAGGAGGCCTGTTCAGCTAAGTCAGAATGCCATTCTTCGCTTCCAGAGAAGATTCAAAAGGATTTTCAGAAACGATGTAATGAATTGAAACAATTATCTAACTTAAAGGTAAACCGACGTATAGGTTATGGAAATAAAGAAACATGGTCCACGCATATTCTTTGTGACGCGAGTCAGAATGCATACGCAACAGTAATTTTCCTGCGCTGTGAAGCTACACTGCTGGCCACCCAAATTGCAACACTAAGAAAGACAAGAGATATAACAAAATTTATTTAGTAGATAACATGCTCACCAAGTATCAAATGATTAAATTTATAGACTTCTGTAAAGTGTGGTTCCTTCCAGAATCAGTAGCCAGAGTAGCCGCCATTGTTGGAGATCACCGCTGCCACATGCCTCGGCATTGATTCAAAGAGACGTTGGATGTGTTCTTGGGGTACAGCAGACCAAGCAGCTTCCACACGTTGCCAAAGTTGATCTGGTGTGGCAGCTTGGGATCTAATCTGGGCCAATCGTTCAGCAACCATGGACCACATGTTTTCTATCGGCGAAAGATTCGGAGAGCGAGCCGGCCAGGGAAGCAATTCAATCTGGCGATTGACGAAGAACCCTTGGACAATGCGTGCCACGTGTGATGGCGCATTATCCTGTTGAAATATGGCTGTGGGCAAGCCCTGAAGGTAAGGAAGGACAACTGGTTCCAACACCTTGGAGATGTAGCGCTCGCTGTTTAAAGTACCGGCAATGCCTACTAGAGGAGTGCGAGAGTGATACCCAATACGGCGCCGTATCATAATACCCGGTGCAGGATGCATAACGCAGCTGTTCAGCATCCTCTCTCCACGGTGTCTCCAGACTCGAATCCGACCATCGTGGTGTTGCAGACAGAAGCGTGACTCGTCAGTATAGACAATTTCATTCCATTCTCCCGTCCACATCCTTCTTTCATCGCATCATTGGCGGCGGAGATGTCTGTGGTTCTGCGTCAAGGGTAGACGAAGCAATGGACGTCTTGCGGACAGACGACCACTCTGCTGTAAACGGCGTCTAATGGTACGCGCAGACACTGGATGATGCGTTACAGACTGAGGGCCGTATCCTCCTACCGTGCGACAAGATCTCGATACGAGAGTGACGTAGCAAGCGACTCCTTCTCGTTCGACTGCTACTAACGATTGAGCGAAAACTGGTATCCTCAAGCGCCTCTACCGTGCGAAACGTTAAGGCTTTTACCGATCGAAAGAGGTAGTAGCTCCTCCTTCGCACCGCCCACATTTTGACGTCAAACGATAGTAAAACAACCAATGAGAAGAGTCCTTGAAAAATAATCGTAACTTTAATTTTGTTTTTGTAAACAGATTCGTAAACGTGCCTGCGTTTTTTCCACCTCTAGTAAACAACGTGCGTTTTCCTATCTCTTGTTAAAAATGAATTTTGAAAAGAAGCGATCATGTAGGATAACTTCTCGGCAGTTAGAGACTTTAGTAACTTTCATGGAAAAGCACCCAGAGTTCAGTTCTGGTAAATTAACACCAGAAATGAATAAATCCACTAGAAAAGAAATGTGGGAACAGTTGGCCCTGCAATTAAACTATGATGGCTGGGGACCCATAAAAACTGCTGATCAGTGGAGAAAGGTATGTATGACTTTACTTACAAATTGTATGTTATTAATAACTCTTGTACTAAACAAATATCAGTGATCGAAATTCGTATGCATTAGAAGTTATTTACAATATTTATGGCAACTCATTTACTCATTTATTATTAGTCACGACACGAATTAGATGATGAATATAAATACACAATTTTAAACACACCACATACATACCTATATATGTATTATTATTTAGATTGTTGTTATTCCATTTCCATCATTTTTCTTTCAAGAAGTTTAGGATCATTAAATAACAAAATCCAATTTTATGTTATTTTGTTTATTTGAAGTTCTTAAAGCACTAAGATTTTTAATTTAAGATATACAAAATTTGTTCAGTTTTTAATTACCGTAATTTCGCACGTATAGTCCGCACCATCGTATAGTCCGCAGGCACGATTTTATATAAAAAAATTTCAAAAATCGTCAGATAGTCCGCACCACCGGATAGTCCGCGGACTATACGTCCGAAATTACGTTTTTTTAATACGGCAATATTAATGTATTTTAGAAACAAAGAACTAAGTATACATAGAAAAAAAGTACTTACTTACTAATATACCTTCAGAAATAAAACGCTAAATACAAATAAAAAACAGTGCTTACTAATTAATCATATATTAATTAATCACACATTCTACTACATTCACGAAAACCTTCAAAGTCCGATTCATCGGTATCAGAATTAAACAGTTCTAATATATTTTCGGGAAGAGTGTCCGAAAGTTCATTTTCAACATCACTATCTTCACTGTCAGTGATTTCCTCGCTTTCACTAACAATCCTGGCTTTTATAAATCCCGATCGGATGGTTGACACTTTAACACTTTTCCAGGATTTATCGACCCATTCGGCAACTTCAGTGTATGAAGCGCGTCTCATATTTCCTCCTTTTGTGAAAGTATGTAAACCTTCCGACATCCAGATCTCCCAGCAAGCACGTACGTGGGACTTGAAACTTTTGTTCACGCTAATATCCAGAGGTTGCAGGATTTTTGTTAAACCGCCTGGAATAACGCTAAGTTCAGCACCGATGTTTTTTTTTTTAGCTTCCGCCTTTACACTGTCTTTTATGTGTGCCCTCATGGAATCCATAATTAGTACTCCTTTGGAATTGAAAAAGGCACCTTCTCTCTTCTTCCAAACTTCTTGAAACCAATCGAGCATAATGTCCTCGTTGCACCAACCCTTTTCATTGCACCGTATTACGACGCTTCGAGGAAAATTTTCCTTGGGAATTGTTTTTCTCTTAAAGATTAAGAGCGGCTTCAACTTTGTGCCGTCAGCACAGCAGGCGAGCATCACTGTGAATTGGGTCTTTTCTTGACCAGTTGTTATTATTGATATTGTTTTCACTCCACAAGTATCGACGGTGCGATTCGGTGGGCAATCAAATGTTAATGGAACTTCGTCCATATTTATAACATTTTTTAGGGAATACTTCCCTTCTGCAATAAGTTTCCTTGTAAACTGAAGGAAAGAAGCTTTTTTTTCATCTACGTCGTCCGGAACAGCTTGACACAATGTCGTTCTGCTGCGAACTCTCAAGTTTTTACGACGCATGAAGCGGTAAACCCAATTTATTCCTCCCTTGAAATCCGTTATCTGCATATCTTCTGCCATGGACTTCGCTCGGAGACGGATTTTAACTGTTGAAATGGAGCGTCCGGCATTTCTTTGGTCGAGAACCCATCTCAGTAAATTTTCCTCTAAAGCTGTCCATTTTACTTTTCCGTGCCGATTGGATCGCTTTCTTCCCATGCTTTTTAACACATCCTTTTGTTTGCGCCAATTTCTCACCGCTTTCTCGTCCACTTCAAAATAACGGCCCGCTTCTCTATTTCCATCTTTTTCAGCTTTCTCAACTACCTTGAGTTTAAACTCAGCAGTAAAACTCCGGCGATGTTTCATCAACGTTATCGAAGATGAAAGACAAAATACGAAAACAAAATACTGTGCAACGTGCTATCCTCGTGATAAGTGGTAATGAAATGTGACCTTCGACCCCACTCACTCGGTGTTGCCAAACTACGCTATAAGTAAACGAATCACGCTTTTTTTTCGTACTCCAGGTACTTGCTACTAAGGCTCCTAAAAACCGAGCTGACGCATCAACTACTTTTCCCCCTCCCGGCAGTTGCGCTTAAGCAGTGCGAAGGATACTGGGACACAAGACTCTGGTTGCGCTAAGTGAGTGCTCATATCCCGGCATCGCTTGATGTGCCAGCCTGGACTTTAGGAGCTCTACTTGCTACTACTCATTCGTTCTGCACTATGCTCTATGGTTTACTATCGATACGATACATACGAATTTTTTCTTGGAATCTCGCTCTTTTTTTATATTTGATCATCGGCAGTTCACGACAGCGTGTTTTTTAAATTTCAACGATTTTAACCGTGAACAACCAGCGTATTATCCGCACTGGTGGATAGTCCGCAGCTTCAAAAATTCGCATTTTAAACACAGATAGTCCGCGGACTATACGCGCGAAATTACGGTA
>KK116466.1:289302-352318 GCA_000611955.2 Stegodyphus mimosarum
AGATTTCACAGGAAGTATATTAAAATCTAAATTCCCAATAAACATAGTAGCTTATTTTTAAAAAATACTGCAAATGAATTCAACTAGTTACCTTTTTCAGATCCTGGTTTTTGACAACAAAACACACAAATTAGAATATTATGCACAAAGATGTAATTTATTATGAAAAACCAGAGAGAAATTTAACTGACATATTCTTCTCTGTTTAGAATACAATTCGGAACTTAATTCCAATTATGTTTTTCAAATGTTTTAGGTGATGCTTAAAAAATATTAATAAGAAAATTATTCGAAAAGCATTAGATGAATTCATAAAAAATGTTTCTACAACTGAAATTGATCAGAAAAACAGAAATCATGACACATGTAGAATATAAAAACATAAATTATAGAATAACTGATTAAGTTATGTACAATTTTAGACAAAAATTTCAACAATTCAAATAAGTAACTTACTCTTAGCTCAGGCGGCAATCCAGTGAAAGGTAACAGTCTTCGAATATTAGCTGTTAGATCACAACACAACTGTTTATCTAATCTAAACAACTTAATAAACTGTTTGTCTGATAAAGCAAAAGTATCTAGTCTGCTCCTAAACACTCTTCTTGGAATTGAGTTGCGATGATGTATACGATCTATGAGAAACATTGCTACACATTCGTCTGACGCCATTACTTTTCGATCGCAAGATTTGTAAACGGTTGCTCAGAAGCAGCCGAAAACTAGACGATCGCTACGTCGCACGAAATGGTTTCGATCGGTGCTCGAGGATTGCAAATTGTCGCTCCGCACGAGAAACGCGTCATATGTGACGTCACTCTCGTATCGAGATCTCGTCGCACGCTAGGAGGATACGGCCCTGAATGTGCTGTGCTATGGTTCGTGATGTGACTGAGCGATCCGTCACTGCCATGCGCACAATGTTCCTGTTATCACGTGAAGTGGTGCCCTGAGGTGGATGCGATCAAACATGTCGGTCCGTTGTACCCTCCTGCATCGAACGGTCACATATCCACATTACAGTTGTTTGGTTTCGTCCAACACGACTACCGATTTCCGTAAAAGATAATCCACACTCTTGGTAGGCCACTATACTTCCTCTGTCGAACTCGGATACTTGATCAAACGATGATCGCTGTTTACTAAGAGGCGTAATTGATCGTTTTTTTTGAAAAAAAAAAAAAAAGAAACACAATTGCCGAACTTGAAATCGTCAAAAACTAAAAGCCTTAAATAGCCCTTTGGCACCACAGGTGTGCGTGATGTGCGTCTGCGCTGAAATTCTAATCATTGGATATCTGACATGTTGTAAATTTCATGTTATCATGCTTCCTTCAGGGTGTTGCATTTACGGGCCAGCAGTGTAATAATAAGATTTTGGTACAGCTTCCAGGAGCAAAACCACGACTTGCTCCAAAAAAGACTTTGACAATCCCGCGTCTAGAACTTCTTGCTTGTGTTTTGGGAACCAGATTAGCAAACTTTATTCGTGAGGCTTTGAATGTCCCTACAGTACCAATTTATGACTGGACTGATTCTTCAACAGTTGTAGCATGGATACCAAGAAATGACCAATAGGGTACTTTTGTGGGTAACAGAATCAGAGAAATATGCAAACTCACAGAATCACACCAATGGTATCTTGTCCCAGGTAATCTAAATCCGGCGAAACTGCCGTCTCGTGGTTGTAGTCCTAGACTTCTCATCGAGACGAGATAATGGGAGGGGCCAAAATGGTTAAAGGACGAAGGAAATAATTGGCCAATGTCAGAACAACTTCCTAATGAAGATTTAAGTTTGTCAGAAAGAAAGAAAACTGCAATATCATTATTTACCTGTATAACAGTAGATCAATTCATGAATTATGAAAGAATTTCGAAATTTCGCAGAATTGTAAATATTATGTGTTGGGTGAAAAGACTCATATCCAAATCTAGTGATAGAAATTATTTTTTGCCATCTGAGCTCTCGATCGAAGAAAAGAAAGAGGCAAAGAAATTCCTTTGGTCGAAAACTCAGAAAATTTTGGTGATATCTCAGATACTGTCAAAGGTCTCGTTGTTGTGAAAGATCAAAATAACATAATACGAGAGAAAACCAAGTTGCTAGAAGTGATGACCAATTCATTTAATTATCCAATTTTGTTGTCATCAAAACATCCCGTAGTAAATTGTTTAATACAAGATTGCCGTTTAAAAAATTGTCATGCGTGTCTCCAGACTGTTGGTCCTTTCCGGCGACAAAATTATTGGATTATTTCTGCTAAGCGTAACATCCGAAGTGAATTATCAAAATGCATGAAATGCAAAATTTTTAGTTCAAAACCGTTTGTCACTCCGCCCATTCATCTTCCATTTGACTGAGTCAGAGACTCGAAAGATTTTGAAGTCGTGGGCATCGATTTATGTGGTCCTCTCTTTCTAAAGAATAAATCCAAGGTATGGATTGTCATTTTCACATGTATCGAGTAGTACACTTCGAATTAGCGACTAATTTGTCAACAGGTTTCATCTATGCCCTCAGGAGATTTATAGCGAGAAGGGGAAGAATTTCAACAATCTACAGCGACAATTGAACTAACTTCAGGGGTACCAACAAGCCTTTTAAATCTTTAAATTGAAGTCAAATAGAAAGAAAATTCTGAAGATCTAGCTCCCATTAAATGGAAGTTCATTCCTCCAACAGCTGCGTGGTGGGAGCAGCTCATTCGCAGTGTAAAATATCTTCTTCTATGAAGAACACTTGGTAGATCATCTTCAGTTTTGATGACCTTTCAACGATATTATGTGAAGTTGAAGCTGTAATGAATAATCGACCTCTTACATATATTTCAGAAGAGTCATAAATTTATTCCTTTAACTCCGTCATCTTTTATTCAAGACATCCGAGAAATTTGGATACCTGATCTAGAGAAAATTAATTTCCAGAAACTTCGAAAAGGATACCGGAAATGCAAAATATAAAAGATCAATTGAGAAATAGATTTCGAAAAGAATATTTGGCAAATCTCATTCAAAAATCAAGAGAAAAGGCTCAAGTTATCCAGACGGGTGATGTAGTACTAACTGAACTAGAGAACCGAAAAAGACTTAATTGGCCAATAGTCACAAAATTGTTTCTTAGTAGAGATGGTTGTACACATGTGGCAGAGGTAAAAACCTCTTCAGGAACTTTTGTACGATCGATTCGTAAACTTGGCCATTTGGAGATATCTGAGAATGATGATCCAGTAATCCAGTTGAACATTTTCACAACTCAATTTTAGAACTTTTTCTGGCTTCCACCATAAATTAAAGGTGGGAGTACGCTAGATGTTCATTTAAAGTGTCTTTCCCTCACTAGAGGGCGCCAGGGGTTTCATTAGTAAGAGAAATTGAAACATTTTTTTTAAAATTCTTTTTTGTAATCAGTAGACACTTCGGTTTCGAATAAGTGTGATGGAAGGATAAATTGATTTGTACAGCCATGACAGAAGAGGAGAGGCTGTACAAGAAAATGTATTTGAATATTAATTTTTTTGAATGTTTTATGTGCATAAAATGGGATGTCAAGAAATAGAATTGTGATTTCTTCTGTAACGAAGATTGCCAGCTAAAACATCCCGGCTTTACAATGATACATTATAAAAGATAAATGAATTTTGTTCTTGTTTTTAAATAAAATTGAACCTGCGTACGTCAGTGGATACTGACCTCTTCGATTAACAGTAATTGATTAATTACGTAATTTAGTAACTGTACTGCTATGATAAGGTCAAGGAAAAAATAACAGAACAACATACTATAGGAATGCTAAATAATAAAATTATAATTATCATAGGTAGCCCTTACAGTAGAGCTGTAGGCTATGTCGAAAAAAAAAATAATCTACGGATTTTAAAGCATAGTGTTTTGCTATTTACTATAGAAAACAAATTAGGATAACGAAATATCCAGTTTACCCCTTACCAATAACTGAGGAAATCAATCGAAAAGTAAATTCCACAAAATACATGGCAACGCTAGACCTCCCTCTGGAAACTTCAGATATGTGTGAAATCACAGGATGTGTAAAAAACCATATTTATTACCAAATCAGTTTATGCTGTTTCGCGGAGCCCCCAGCACATTTTAGAGAGCTATGGATATGATTGTAAGACCTGTCCTCAGAAAATCCATGATCATTTACTTAGACAAAGAGATTTCCTTTCTAAAGGAAGCAGGTTTAAAGGTGAACGCAAACAAATATAAATTTGCCGTGATGGGTGTTAGAAACTGCGCTGCAAATTACGAAATATCCGATAATCTTTTATTTTATTCCAAAGTTACAAATAATAATAATGAAATAAAACAGATTATCACAGCGAATTCAAGATTAAGCGTTTTACATGAATTTCACACAATCTCGAAACAAGAAAAACAGTCCAGAGAATAAAGAAAGCTACTTGTTTTTCACAATTACACAATTTGTTATAGACTATTTGAGTCCTATACAGTTAGCTAACGATATTGTTGCTTGCGTACAGGTTCATAATGAATTGAATGCGCACAGAACCGATGATAGCTTGGTAAAATTTATTTAAAAAAAGAACATTTTACAGTCTACAAACTTTCTCCCAAAATACTCATACAGCTCTTCTCAATATCAAGGGGCACAATCAGTAGTTACACTTTGAACTACTAAGAACATTAAACACTACGCAATGCAAAGCGAATCTAAATGGTGAATCTCTCAATACTTTTGAACTAACAACTGAGAAGTTGTTAAGTAACAACTCTCCGGTCCGCCGAGAAATTTCTAGTAACTTCCATTTCTGGAAGGCATATACAGTTAAAGTTACATATAACGGCCAGATAAGGTTACAATAATATATAGGGGCAGATTACATTATTTAATTGTAATACCAATTACAATAATACAAGGATCCTGTCAAATAGCTGTCAAGTTTGGCGATCTCTCACCATTTTACCTCAATGTGAAATACACTTGTCCTTGCACTCTTATTTTTTCGACAGAGGTCCGTCTTTTTCAAGCATTTCATATTACATTAAACAAAATATACTACAATTTCACTAAAGGTATTTACATACTTCTAAAACTCATAAAAATATTAATTATACCCTGGCTGGTTATATAAAAGGTACTAGTCCCTACCAGCATAGTGATAAAAACAAAACCACATATTTGCTACTAATCCATGATCAGTTCTCAAATTAGGTAGAAATACCTCCCCTCAAAGAGCATTCGGTAAAATTACGTTTTAGATCCATTTTTAAATAAAGTTATATTAAAATATGGAGTCCTATTTAAAATATCAGATAACAGGAAAGAATTCGTTAGTCAAATTTTTGGGGATATATGTACAGGTTTCCCCATACAACATTTTATGATGGTTCTTTGTCATAAATAATCATAGTTGAATAATGCAGAGCAGGTGAATAGAAACAATTTAAATTATATTCAGCTATGTAGAAAATTAACACAACTTTAGGATGATTGAATCAAAGAACTCTTGAGGAAGACTAAATATAGACGAGGCAATTAGAAACTGGATTACGACCAGGACGGAACAAAAGTTTTATCATGACAAGAAAAGTTGGGTAGTTGATTTTAAGGTGTGAGATAATATCTTGAAAATTAAACATTATGTTTTGTGTGTACCAGAACAAAAGTTTGGAAAGTTCTGTAATAAATTTGAAGGTGCACTTTTAATTGATTAAGTAAGGAATTTGTAACATTTCTGAAGGGCTAAAATGGTAAAGTACCAATGAAAATGTAGACCAGATCATTGCACTATTGTGAGCGATCATGTTCTTCACACTTAAACCACATAAAATTCAATTCAACAGCAATATCGCAAAATATTTAAAACCAGCATATCTTTAGAATTTCCGATACACAGTCTAGACATAAAAATGTTTTTTTCTGTACAGTGTTGCATTGCTCACTCTGAAATCATTGAGTTTGTTAATACAAAATTTGAAATAGATAATAAAGCAAATTCAAAGATCAAAATTCGGGCTTCCAAGTGCCCACGTTCAGTTGGGGGACTATGTTATTCAAAATTTGATGGCTCTCTAGGTACCATTGTTTTTTCACAATGCAAGAAACATTCATGTAGATTCTTCATTAGTTTTATTAAACATAATACAGGGCGGAAATATTTGGTGGCAACAGTTTGAAAAGTGAACCACTGCAGAAAATGAAATGACGCAAAATGCTGTTTTGAGACTAACAGCCCTTTAGGCTAAAAAAAAAAAAAAAAGTTTCACAAATACTCAAAAAACAAAGCTATGGAGAACGAGGGACTAAGAACAGGAATTTATTCAAAAGCCAACGAAAAGTACATAGGTCACTCATATGCAGCTGTGAACCTAGTCAGAAGCAATGACTGTTAGCAATTCAATGAACGAGGCTTACAACGGCGGGAAAAGGTCAAGGTAACCAAACAAGAATTTATGCTGCAAACAACCGTTTGATGATGAGCCAGAACAATGCTCAAAATTGCAGGCGAACCAGAAGAGGTTTTCAACAGTACATAAATTAGATTGGAAGTGGATGGCTGGCTACACAGGAATCTCCACAGCAACCAGCAGAAATCTGTACTAATTGACCTGGTCACAGAAACATAAATGACCAGTGGGCGATCCAGGAAATCAGCAGCCAGAGGAAAATTACGAATTCATCACGAGTACTCGTCCTAGCAGGAGTTTCTGGGAAAAAGAATGAAAGAGTTTTAAAGAAATAAACATAAGCAAAAAGTTAATTATTTCTTTAAATATTCAGTTGATTTTTTGTCTTACTCCAAAAGTTGCTATATATATATTCAGTTTTCCTTCAAATGAGGACATCTTAGCTTTTATTCACAGAATTGCAGCATAGATATTAGCGACTTCTGTACATTGTGATGTAAAGTTCAAACTGAGTAATGTTGTGAATGTAAATGAACGTTCACATTTTTTCATGAACTATGTTAACTATTTTGTAAAAGTAAACAGTTCTGCAAACTGTTTAAAAGTTTTTTTTACTTATCTCACTTCTCTAACAGTACCATCAGAACAAACCCACGAAATTCATTGTGGCATAGAGTGCAAGACTGTGGCTGTCTTTTAGGAAGAGCCTTGAGTATCTCAGGGGGATGAGTCTAAGAGTCTCCCACCCCTCTTCCCCTACCAGAAACCTCTTGACAGGACTTTCGGCTCACCGCATATTTAGTATGCCGCACACACACACTATACATTTACAAACATCCATGCTTTCTCCAGGCCTTTCAGTACTGCAGTCAGCATTGCTAGCCACTATCCCGGTTGGACGGCATTTTCTAAAAGTTGTGGTCTGATGTTATGCATAGTAAATTCAAATCATTATTAGTTATTAGCACAAGCTAATTACTAATAATGATTTGAAGTGAAGTAAAGTAAAAACTAGCATGGTGAATTTAAGTAGCTAAATGCTTACACTTTTCAGCCAGTACTTAAGAGATTTAATGAAAATTAAGCTTAGATCATTAAATCTACAGTCTATTTTGTCTAACCTATTAACAATAAATAGAGGATTTCGGTTAGCAGGTATCTGTTGAACACTCAAATGGCAAACTGAAAAATATGATTGATAATATTTCTTTAACTTCTTATAAACACAGCCCGACAGCGGCCGAGTGGCAAAAGCAGCTGAGGACTGATAATTTGATCCGGGATTCAAGTCCTGGCTGTATGGGCATTCCCCCCCATGTGTAATGTGGACTGGAGAATGTCAACATTCACATAGTCGCTTGGTGTATGTCGAAATATTTTCCAAATACTCTATTTCTGACTTACACTAGTGAATGTCAACATTCACCATGTACTAATGGTGAATGTTGAATATATGAGAATATTATATTTTCTTCTCCGTAATTCAGTCGTGACACAAGTACTTAAAACCCACAATACATTCAAAATGGAAAAGGAAAATAATAGAAGTTAAAAAACTTACTTAATTATACAGTACGTAGTAAATGAGAAAATAAAATAATAGTAATAAAAAACTTTCTAAATTATGTGATTCAAATCTGATTCATTGCAACAACTTAAACTATTATGAAACTTTGAATTGCACAAGAGGCCCTTGCTTTTACAACTGCATTTATGGGAAACAGCCAGTCGCCTCTCTTTTCGACCTACACCAGAGCATATCTGTGATTGTCAACATACACCGGTGAGGGTCCGAATGTACAAGAATGCAATGTTATATTCGATCTTTCACCGACGTATTTGGTGAATGTTGACATTCTCCGGTGAAAGTCGACATTCTCCAATTTCGGTCTTTCACAGTAACATAGTTGATGTGGCAGTCAACGTGTTAATAATGCTGAATCAGTTGATTATACTTTTTGTTATTTTCGTATTTCCTTTCTCTGCATTTCTACTGGTTTGATAACTATTAGTCGATTTTTACATACTTATGGGAATTTTGGTTTTATTGCTTCTGATTTTCTTTCTTGTCTTTGTGGATTTGATACTCAACATCTTTCCCTTTTTTTATAATTGATTAATTTTCAGCAGCATTTGTGGAGAAATATTAGGATAAACTGTTTTATATTTATATGTGATGATATAATTTAGTTCCTCGCAGTAAATTGATATGAGATGAGTGCTTGACAAGGGAAGACATTATTTTCCACTCGCGAGTGGATTGAGGTTAGAAGATCGCTGAAAATATCAATTATGAAGAAGATCTAGAGAACTTTTGAAGAATTACAAAATCACTTGATAATCCAAATATCTCTTTATTAGATGTTGACAGCCCTATGGCGTGGCACATCACAATGGGGCCAATCTGCACCCACAATTTTGATGACGACGCACTACATTTTTAACAGAAGCTGCCAAGCAAGACACGTTTCTTAGCTAGCAAGTGCAGGCAGAGAGAGGGAGGATAGTTGGATTGCAACGGTATTTATATAGTAAAATTTTTTGTTCATATGATTGGCTAAAATTTATAGGCAATGCAGAAATTTAAGATAACATAATGCAGAATTAGTTTTCAGATCCAACGCACTTTCGAGAAAGTGCCCAAATTAAAAATGAGTATAAAAGGCTTTTATATTTATAATTTTGATTTACATATTTTTAACAAATTAAAAATTAAGACAAACTGATAACAGACCTTTAAATTTCAAATTTTCAATTAAAGCACAACCCTCTTCAAAAGCAACAGCATTTCCCCTGCAGTTACCACATTGTCAATCGCTGGTCAGTATTACAACAAAGACTTTTTGAACTTATAAATGCTACTGCAATTACTACAGATCACTATTCTGGCCCTTCACTTTTCTAGCAATGTGTCACTTAGCCTCTGCAAGCTATTCTAAATTATTTTAAATGTAATTACATATCCCAAATTGTGGGGTGTGTTGAACAACCCTAGTGTTCTAATAATTAAGAAGATATGTGTTAAGAAATTCATCATCCAAAAATAAATGACGTTTACCACCATGTAAGTCATTCTTCTTCGAAAATTCTATCCAATATACTGTAGTTTCCAGTCACCTACACATGCAGCAGTTTTTCTCAGTCACGATTAAAAAGGGAGTAGTTTCATCTTCTCTTATCACCACTCTAATAAATTCTATTGATACAACTACACATACACACATATATATATATATATATAAAGTGAAGCAGAATTGATGGTCACAACTTTATCCACCAGCAGCTGATGAGTGGTAAAATGAATGGATTAACTGCATGGGAAATCGTTTTTTTCCTACACATGATGTAAATATGAGCCAACTCATCTTAAGACTTACACAAAGGCACCACACCTTACGAGAGAAAGCGATTGAACATTTTGCGATAGTTCAAATAACCCTAATCCATAATTTTAAGGGATGCTAGAACATGTCAAAAGTAATGATTTTAAATTGAGATGGAATGTAAAAGGGGGTATAGAGTAAGTATGAAGAACATGGAGAACAAAAATCCAATCATTAATATTCACAAAAAATAATATCTGGTATTTACAGCAATAGTTCAAATGAATGACCACTAACTGCTATACATGCATCCTAATAATGACGAAGTGACTGGCCTATGCTTTGGAAAGTGCTCAGTGTTGTGATGCATTATTGCACTGCTGCTTATTCATTTGACTATTTCTTGCAAATATGAAACACTGTAAATATCCAAGATAAAATCTTATTTTTCATGTTCTTTTATATTTAGTGCTCTTCCAAGTTCACATTCCACCAAACACTCTGTTACAAAGACTTGCTTCTGTCTTGTTATACCATACTTTAAAATAGTGACTTTCAGTTATGTTACAGCCTGCATGTCTGTGTTTAAGAGTGTACATGTTACGGTGAAACACCAAAATCTGGAGAATGTCGACTTTCACCGGCGAATGTCAACATTCACATAGTCGCTTGGTGTATGACCGAAATATTTTCCAAATACTCTTATTTCTGACTTACACCAGTGAATGTCGATATTCACCATGTACTAATGGTGAATGTTGAATATATGAGAATATTATATTCTCTTCTCCGTAATTCAGTCGCGAAAAAACACACAAGTACTTAAAACACACAATACATTCAAAATGAGAAAGTAAAATAATAGAAGTTAAAAAACTTACTTAATTATACAGTACGTAGTAAATGAGAAAATAAAATAATAGTAATAAAAAACTTTCTAAATTATGTGATTCAAATCTGATTCATTGCAACAACTTAAACTATTATGAGACTTTGAATTGCACGAGAGGCCCTTGCTTTTACAACTGCATTTATGGGAAACAGCCAGTCGCCTCTCTTTTCGACCTACACCAGAGCATATCTGTGATTGTCAACATACACCGGTGAGGGTCCAAATGTACAAGAATGCAATGTTATATTCAATCTTTCACCAACGTATTTGGTGAATGTTGACATTCTCCGGTGAAAATCGACATTCTCCAATTTCGGTCTTTCACAGTAACATATAACACTGAGAAAGTAAAGAAATGATGAAAAAAGAATAATAAATCCACAATACACAATGAAATAAAAGTAAAAATGCAAAATATTTCACAGTTTATTTCATTAGATGAATTTTACAGAGGTGCTAGAATAAATCTTTGAACGAGTGTCAGGTCAATCAAGCACTAGCATACATAAATAATGCTCTGTTACTGTACATTATCTACAATAAAAACAACTTTATACAACAGGAACAAATCCATGATAGAAATACATTAGATTTTTAGCATTTCTACTGAAAATGGGCATGAGATGAGAAAAGGTGACTGACAATAAACATGATTTAAAACAGCATGAACACTGAAGTGCAACTAAGGTCCCTGAAGTTGAGGTCCTGGCATATAAAATCCTAATGATATAGATTGTGCAGGTAAATTTGGATTATTCACTCCTTTGTATAAGCCTCTTCCTCGAGAAGATATATACTTAGTTGATAGGTTTCCTGCACCTCTAAAACTGCTCTTCTGACCCCTAAAAATGGCACTTTTCTCAGATGGCAAAGCTGTTTAAAAAAAAAGTCAAATTTAAATATGCAAAATAACTAAAACATGATAAAGAATACGGGAAAAAAATATTTTAAACATAATTGAAAAAACGAAAATTGCATAAAAGCTAATTTAAGGAGGAGGGGGATGCAATTAATGCAATTTTGACTGTCACGTTTTATTTTAAAAAGTGATGTATTACTGTGAAGACAATTCACTATAAATAGTACATATTTTTCAATTATACCACATTAACACTTTAGTAAAACTAATATTCTATATTAATCTACAACATACTAACATCTGAATTCCCACGAGTGTCAGAGCAACTTCAAGAAACAAGTCACTGAACTAAATCTTTTGTTCAATAACTTTACAGTCAGAGAAAAGGAGGTGAATTTTTCTGTCATTGAACAGCAGTAACAAAAATCTTGATGGAAACTTCTCAATTTTATACTATTCATCTAGTGTGCTGGATTTCCCCCCCCCTTTATGGGCTTTGAATCTGGATCCTTAGTTATAAGACTTTTCAAATTCTCATTGTTAAGTTTCATACTTTTAAAAATAGACTGAAATTCATTTTCATTCTTTTTCTCCAAATTGAATATGCTCTTTTATTCTGTACTCTATGCAATAAAATGTTAATGCACAACAAAATTTTACTGATTGGAGACTTGGCTTGGATTTCTGAACTTAAATTTTCAGGCATGACTTACACCAAAATAAGAGATTAACAAATAAATTTTAAATATTTACTCCTTAACATATGCAAAACATGTTTCCATTACCAAAACAAGCTTCACACAAAAAAATTAAGGTAAAGGCTTACATATACAAAACTGCAAAACAATAAAAATGAATAACACCCATTGAAAACAGTTAAAAACTGCTTATGAGTTAATGTAGTTGTTAAAAGTTACAACTAGATGCAATATGTTTCTCTTTGTTATACAAATATTTCATGATCAAACTTACTAGGCTTCCCAGTAGGGACAGAAAAACCATAAGCTGCAAAAGCAGCTGTTTTTCCAGCTTGAGCACCTGCTAATTCTGCAGCAGCAGCTGATAACACACCACCTCTTCCTCTACCATTTCCTCTTCGACCAGATCCTCTTGGACGTCCTCTACCTCGGCCTGTTCCTCTTTTCTTAAGTAATGGAGATGCACTATCTTCATGGCTTGGATTCCCTATAAAACAAAATATAATGTTTCTTTAATTCAACAAATATAATAGATAAAAAATATACCTATGATTATATATTAATATATCACAGCTGCTAATCTCGGAATCTGGAAAACCAACGAAGTTTTGCACGGGAACCAGGAGGTTTATATGATATACTCCCACAAAATTTCAAGAGAAGGTTCAAAATGATTTCAGTTTGTAATGCTGAGATTCAGATAAATATGTTAATAATTAGTTAGATATTTTATATTTTATAATTTTTTACTAATTTTACTTTATTTTGAAATTTTCTTAAACTTTTATACTAACAAAATTCTGAGAAGAGAAGAAAAGCTTTTATTTATCAGAGTACTTCGCTAAAGTGAAGTATTGAGGGCATGCGGAATTTGGCAATTTTATAATCGGATAATGATAAACCTAGAAACCTTACTTGCTCATGTTGTTTACGATTCTCGTGTGAAATACTGAAGTTGTGTGCGATGCTAATTTTGTGTATTATTTCAATTTTTCGTTAGCAAAAATAAATCACTATGTACATGGGAAGACCAACAAAGCACTTTATTTTTTAATGTACTATACAGTCCTATTAATTAATTTTAACTTGCATTTTATATTCCTAAAGCTTGTTTTCCTGTTGATAATGTCTAATAATGTCTGCCGATTTACAATAAATATCGGTAGTCTGGTTATTATTAAAAAAAAGTCACCAAAATTAAACTCAAAGTAGTCGGAACTTGTGCATGATAAGTAACTTTTACTAGCTTTTCTTCTCTTCTCGGAATTTTGTTAGTATAAAAAGTTTAAGAAAATTTCAAAATAAAATGAAATGAGTAAAAACTTATAAAATATAGAATATCTAATTATTAATATATTTATATCAATCTCAACATTACAAACTGAAATCATTTTGACCTTCTCTTGAAATTTTGTCGAAGTATATCATATAAACCTCCTGGTTCCCATGCAAAACTTCGTCACCACACTTTTAAACATGATAAAAATACAACTAATAACTAATAACAAATAATAAAATGAATTAGTTAACAATAAAACCTCATATTTAAAACAGTTCAGCATGTGGAGTCGAATGCACCAAAACACAAAACAATCTCTTCATATCATATCTGTTAGGTCATGCAAGCTGATTTGATATTTAAAAAAAAAAAAAACTGTTTTTGCATTTTTTTACCTAAGGCCTCATGCAGTCATATCAGTTACCATGTTATATTATGATCAATATATAACCTTCATCAATGATGAAAACCTGTGGCATGCACTCATGACTTCCCCCCTTCATCCAGGTCCCCCAAATTTTATTTTCGGGGCATTGCACAGCTGCAACAAGAATGTTGGCAAAGGATGATACCAAATGTACAAGTGTAAAGCATTTACTTATTTATTTTTTAAAGGTTGCTGATGGTTTGGAGGTATAGCTTTTGGATCATTCTGGCTATTAGAATGTCCACATCAGATTTTGCACTGTATTAATTTAGTTATTCAGCAATTTTAATAATTTCTATACTAACATTAAAAGCTACAATTTTTTTACACATGTTGGCAAATGTTAAGTGGAGGGGGAACAATAACTAGACTTTTATTTACTTCCAACTACATCAGTCCCCCCCCCAACAAATTAATTCAGAATTACCAAATATATAGATCAAATTATTTTTTCTTTATACCTAAAATACAAGCAAGAGCAAATCATACCAAATATATGTAATGAAAATGGAACTGGAGTACTTGATGGACTACTATCATCTACAATCAGTGGGCCTTCACTACTAGTGTCATCCTGTACAACTGGAAAACTTCCAACAGAATGCTGAAAATATTAACAGCAGATTTTAAATAACTTTAAAAAAAAACGATAATTATAATCTGAAATAATTTTTTTTTTCCAATATGGACAGAAAAGACAATACTATGCACAACTATAAACAGTAAAAGCTGAACTATTTGGAAACCTTCGGAAACATCAAATTCCAGATAGTTCAGCACATAGAATTCAAGTTAGAAAATTTCTACTCTAAAATTATAACAACAGTCATCTGATTCGTTACCAACTTGAATACCAAAAGTGTACATTTAAAATTATATAAACTTAAATGTAATTTTTTTGGGCAAAAACTGCATTTTAGACATATTTCATAAGCTTTAAACATTAAAGTAAAACATCTGACCTGATTATGATATCCCGCCGAACATGAAATTAGGTGGAAATGTCACCAATCATACCGTCAGAAATTTAAACAAAACAGATCATTAATTCTGTATTTAGTTAGCTAATAAAGAGACACAAGTAATAGATATAGGATATAAAAACTTACATCTCATATCAAAATTTTTCATGTTACATCGCCAATTAATTCAGTTCAAAGTCACGTATCATGGCCTTGATGCCCGGACCCTGCATCTTTGAAAATACTCCACTTCATGCAGTCGCAAATATTAACTGTTTTCCAAAATGCGATGGAAAATAAAATTTAAATCATGTTTTTCAAAAATTAAACTGGCTTACCGAGAATTCAGAGAATTTAAAGTGAAACAAACATGTTATGATTGTGCCGTCGTGCTTATGAAGTATCACCGTTACTAAATCACAATGTTGGTAACAATGCATACATATTAATAGTATTTCAAGTTCTATAATGATATTACAAATATCCCATCTCAGTTTTTCGGGGGAAAATTTTTTCCAAAATATTCCGGTTATTTGAGCTTTTATTGCAATATAATATTCAACTGGGATAGGCCAATAAGGCATTTTAAAATTAACACACATATTTAAAAAAAGAAATAAAACTACACTAGCAATTCTTTTAAAGAGAAAAACTACTTACTTCGCTATACGGACTTGGAGGGACAGAATCCATACTCTGCATGGAATCCCCATCTTGATTAGCAGGATTAACAGCAGACAGTAAACTATCATCTTTTCTTTTCTTCCTGCCTCTCTATAAAAGCAAGAATTAACAGATGTCGTATAGATAATTTATTCTGCAATCTCATTTTACAAATGCAAATAAAAATATATTAGCTAGATAAATTTATCAATCTATTCTGAACATATCCTTACTTAGAAACATCTGTGATAGTTTAACAAATGCATCAGAGTTTGAAAAGTAATACATTACCATGAGAAATATTTATCAGACAAAATAAATCTAATTAAACATAGAAGTTTTACAGAGAACAGAGACTGCTTTTTTTCAAATTACAGAATAAATTCTCTTTCAAACAAGAAAATCCAAGTTCCTTATCTCCCTACAAATTTAATAACGAATGATTTGTCCAGAATTTCATATTTTTGTCACTTTAAAATCATCAGCTTTCACACTATTCAAAGCCAAAATATTTATATTAATATTCTGTAATGTATAATTAGCTGCATATATTGGAAAACCATTTTACACAAGCTTTAGAAGTAAAATACACTGTTACACCATCAAGTTATTTATACTTAGCATTATTTAGCTTCTCCCACTAATAATGCTTTTAGTATTTATAACATAAAACGAAATTAAGAACTGGTTGCAAACTCTGAAATCTCTCGATGCACGAACTAGTCAATATCTGTGAAAGTTGACTCTAAATGCATATATCTTATGTCAACATGAAATAAAAGCTATTTCACTTACTTTGCTTTCACCTGGAACATCAGGTCTCCTCTTTCTATCTTGGTTCAGTTTTTCAAACTGCTTTTTCTCCTCTTGTCGTATGCGAACTATTAAATCAAAGTGCTCCATTAATCTACTATTGCTAATAAAACAAACATTTTTGAAGTATATACAATGAATTTTTTTTTTAAAAAACACATTTATAAAATATCATGAATTAAACCTTGGAAGTAAAGACAATTCAAAAACAAACGTTTTTTAAATATACAGAATGAAATGTTTTTTAAAAAAACAATTTTATTTATAAAATATCATGAATTAAACCTTGGAAGCATAAATATTAAGAACCTTATATAATGCTCTTGGGAACATGAATTGGCAAATCACAAAGAAAGGTTTCACAGCTTATTGAAAAAAAATTTTTTTTTTACTGAAACAGGTGAATGATAAGCTGTAAGGTATGACAAATTTGTACATACATGAAAACAAATTATCGCAAAATCCATGTTCATAAGCACATTTCAAAACCTTTTAATTTCCTTTCAAAAATCAAGCAAATATCATGTTTTCCACTTAGCTAATGTTATGTATAACAAATGAGTCTAATATCATATCAGCATGTTTGGTACATGCAATCATTCTCAATTATGTAGCTAATGTTATGTATAACAAATGAGTCTAATATCATATCAGCATGTTTAGTACATGCAATCATTCTCAATTATGTCTTTTAAGACTGTATGAGGTTGACTTAGGCAGAACTCTTTGAGACAGGAAAGAACTTTCCAAGTGACGTAAGTTTATTTTTAGAAACATCTTGAGCTAACAAAACGACATCTTTCGTACAAAATAACTACAGTATAAAGTCAGAAATATGGAGCTGACCAACTCTCTGCACTGTTTCTGTGTTAAAAATTCATCCAGATGGCAAGATGTAAACAAAGCTTCTGTACTGAAAATTAATTTAATATTATTTGAAAAATACAAAATGGCTGCAGCCAAATGGATATCTGTTAGCCAGAAATACAGTTTATCCAAATTCACAGCCAGTACTATAAGAAAAAAAATGTAAGTCTATACATAACTTCCGCTTACGCGAAAAATTTGGATGCGAGTGAAAAAATGAAACACTGGCAAATCGAAGCACTGTTGAAATGAAGCTGTAACAAAGAAAAGCTGTAATCGGCCAACACAAAAGAAGCTGTAATCGGCCAACATTAGGATAAATGCTTTAAAGGCCACTGAATTCACCAGATACTTTGGAGACTGGAAATAATACTGTGAAAGGAAAAGAAACACAAAACAAACACATGACGTTCATAAACTTTTATTTAGTTACCACTACTAATTTTTAAAAAAAAATATTTTTAATGAAAGTTCTAGTGATGCTGTCAGTCCCATTTTTCATAATACCACATTTTTCCTGCCAATTTCCAATGATTTTCCAAATAGGCATAATATATTTTTGCAGTAATTTTCTCTGATAAGGAAAAAAATTAACTTTTACAAGGTCACAATCATATCACCATACCTTTTCCTAATAGAACATTTTAAAGGTTACTCAAATCAATTCATAATCTCATCATTTAAATTGTGATGTATGGTGACACTCTGATGATATCACAACCATATTTCGTTAAAAGTCTGTCAACTCTGTACACAAAAGTAGGCTTCCCATTTTTAAAAACTCAGCGGAAAAACTGAAGTTTTAATACTGGCATATCAAAGTTTCAACCCTCTATTCCAGTCATTTTTACCATAACTCCCCTTTTCAAAAATGCAAATGTTTAGGAGAACCATTAATTATTTTAGTGTGATATAGAACTGTTATCTAAGCACTGACAATTCTTTGTCATACCTCACACTGCCTAATATCCAAATGATGTGAAAAATAATTATCTAATATCCAGAAGTAATTTGATTATGTCATTTTATTGCAAGCATTAGTGGAAAATTGTACTTTTATATCATCTAAGCTTCATCCTGAATATAATTACATTTTGATATTACAGTAAAAGCTGTGAATCTTTTCTCATTGAGTATCACATTTTGATACTTTTTCAAATCACATAAAAATGTTTTGCCACATACCGGTGATCCAGAATTTCCATCTTACATTCTGGGGTCTTTCCATTAAGAATATTATTCTATATTTTCAGTAATGGAAACCCATTTCATATTAAAATTTGATGTACAGTTTCTTTCCATAAGAAATGAAAGCATTTTTTAAACGATGGGTAACAATTTAACAATTTCAGCAAAGGTAGGTGTTTCTTTTCTCATGTAAATTTCACAAATTATATTTCAAATTACACTTTTGCAAAAATCAATAATGAGTGCAATGCACATAAAATATAATTATCAGAAAATGCTTCAAAGGTGGACAGTATACATATATATTTTATGCATTTATAAATTATCAAATTTTTTTGTTATTTTCAATATTTCAAGGCTACACTGTTTGTCTGCTAGTTTTGAATGTTATGAACTTATCTGTTCCAATATTTCTCACATATTTATGATGATAGAATGAAAAGTTATTATTTCAGAAAATATTGAAAAAATATCTGCAATATTTAGAATAACATGTGGAAAATGCTTATAGCTGATAAGAATGATGAAGATTAGTTTTTCTTTTTCAATATTTCCCATGTATTTATTATGACAGATTGAAAATCTATAACTTAGAAAATACTGAAAAAAAAAATAACTACAACATTTAAGATAACATATAGAAAATGATTATTGTTGAAAACACTGAAGATGATTAGCGAAAAAAATTCATGGATACATTAAATTATATTGTTCAAAGCTGAACTGCATTTACTTAACATAAGTTACACAATTCACTTTCAAACACTTTTCAGCATTAATTAATATACTTACATTTTTTTTCTATTTCATCATCATCCAAGAGAAGAGAAACAACTTCTTTAGGTTTCAATGTATCTGGTTTAAAATTTCCACCACTTATAACCATTCTTTGTATCTAGAAAAGAACATAAACCATTATATGAGTCACTTTGAGAAAATATGCATAAATTTTAATTTCTCCCTTATAACATATTATTTCTAAACAAAGACCTCCACTTTCCTGTATTATATGGGATTTGGAATTCAGACAGATTAAGATTTTTTAAAATTCCTTTATATATAGAAAAGAAAGAAGCATTAAATAACTTGCAAATTTTAAAGAGGGGGAGGGAGACTAGAGAAGTAACCATAAAAATTATGCAAACAGTAACCTTATTAATTTACAAGTCAAACAACAAAAATTAGCATTATATTTGCAAATTGTTGCAGAACTAGTTTCAATGGTTTTGACCAGACAATCATCCTCAGCTGCCAAAGTGCAAATGAACAAGATAAAATAAGAATGGCTGGACTGGTTAAGATACTGGTGCTAAAACATGTTTGAGTTTTCTTGTTTCATCAATAGATGGTACCAATAGCTTAACTCCTATCCAGTCATTCTTATTACTATATCTTATCTCATGAGTGCTTTGGCAGCTGAGGATGATAGTTTGGCAAAAACAATCAAAACTAGTCCTGTGAAAATTTGCAAATATAATGTTGATTTCTGTTGTTTGACTTTGAAATTAATATTTGTTCAATATGTTATTTTACCTTCAGTAACCTTATGTTTGGCATAGATTTAAACCAAAAGTATTGATTTCGAGTGTGATCAGGCATGCATACCTTTTTCCATCAAGAGCAAAAATCTTGATGAAGACAGGCCCGTGCAATAAATGACAATAAAAATGAGAATAATGAAAAGTAAACGTTAAATATGAAACCTTTCCCAAGAAAAAAAATATTACATAATGTATGCAATAACGGAAGAAATCACTAAAACAAAATACTTAGAATATATAAAAATGTATAAAATTCCATAAGAACATATGGCACAACTGAGACAAGATCTCAACTAACTTTCACAGAGAACGAGATGATGTATAATTTAATCCAAAATGCAATGCAATAACATGTATCTTTTTTTTGGGAGGGGAGAGATTTTTTTATATAAAAACTAATACACAGGAAAAACAAAACAAAATAATAATAATAAAAAAAAAAACATGTCAGTTATGACATAGTTGGGTAAACTTTAGCATTAATCATGGACTTAATATATGTTCCCATACAGAGAACTCAGTATTTTAGAAAATTCTCATTATTGTAATAGATTTGCTTTACTTTTAGCCATCCTTTTTTATAGCTTATGAACTTATAAAACTGTTCCACTGCATGCAGAAAATAGGATATGTAACTTCTGATTCTTTTATAGGAAAAGTAATGTCCATTTAGAAATGGAAAACAAATTTGCACAACACCTTAATATAAAATTAAGAAAGAAAAAAAAATCGCATGATGAATTCATAATTAAGTAATGAAACAACATATGAGAGCAATTCTTTATTAAATCAAATGTAAAAAATATTATAAACTAGCAAAATTGATGCAGAAAGTCTCCACCACGATGCAATTCAGCGCATTAAGTTATTCTATTTGATTTTTAACACCGACGAATCAAGTAAAAAAGTAACTAAACTTATTTACATTAAATTACAGTGAAGCATATGCAAACAAATTTAAACTTACTATTCAATTAACAAATTACCTATTTTTAATACATAATTTCATTAATGAATACAAACAATACTGATAGAAATAGTTCTATAACAGATTTTACCTCAGACTTCTCTCGAGCTCTCTGAAGAATTCTTTCTTCAATAGAACCTTGACATACTAAACGATAAACAGTTACTTGCTTTGTTTGCCCTAATCTATGCGCACGATCCATTGCCTGTTGATCGACAGTTGGATTCCAGTCACTGTCATAAAAAATAACCTAAAACGGTAATTTAAATATTTGAATCATTAAGTGAAATCATTAGTGATCATCAATCATTAAGTGAAACATTAAAATTTAAATACACTCAGTTTTGAGCAAAAATTGTAAACCGATATCTTAATACAACTGATTTAATAGCCGAGTTTCTCAAATCAACAGTAACATTTAATTAAAACTTATCTTCAAATCACAAAAGATATTCCTTTAATTTTAGAATTTGCAATATTTCCATAGAAAAGGGAATTCTATATGAAAAAGATATTTATGAAGAACAGACAGAAAATATAGATTGATTTGACATTGAAAGGAAAAGCTAAAAAGTGGCATTCTGCTGGGAAAAAAAAAAAAAAAAAAGATTAATTGTAACGTGATATCGAGTAGTTGAAAATTTAGGTCTACGGCATACCAGTTGCAACAGTGTTATCTGAAGGAATTTTATTTTTTCTCTGTGTTAGGAACTTTGCTAGTTTAAGTAAGTTATGCACAAGCAAAACAATTAATGTAGAATTTTAGCTTGATAAAGCACTCAGGTTGCAGCACTAAGGCAATGCACCAAGATAGAAATCATGTGAAACTTGCATAATTATGGTAGGATGTGCTTGGATGTAAAGACACCATAATTTATGTTTTTTCTTTTGAACTCTGCGGTTCTGCCTACATTTTCTGAAAAACTTCTTCTTCGTTTTTTTTTTTTTTAAATGGCCACAGAGACTTTTTTTCCATCAAGTTCTGCGTTCATTTTTATAATGTTTTATGACTCGCTTCTTGCTCACTTTCTGAACTGCTAACTTTGCCCATGACTGTTGAATTTAAAATATCATTATTTTATTGTGGCTCCTGCTTAAAGAAAAAGTTAGAAACACAGCTGCTTTCAAGCTTTCAGCACTGAAGAAAGTGACAGAAATTGGAAATTTAGCTACGGCTAGAGAATTTCAAGTTGACGAGAGATGCATTCAGTGGTGGAAGTCCAAACAAGAAGAATTAGAGAAAATGCCTCAGTGTCAACAGTTAGAATTCAATTTTTAGCAAAAACAATTGCTTAACAAATAAATGGGCATTGAAAAGCACTGTTGGAGGACCTAATCGGTTCAGATTCATTCTTCAGGAAACAAAAGAAATTATCCATTATTATTGGTCAAAAGTTTCTTATAGAAAGGCTAGGTGGTGGTGGCGGGGGCCGAGATAACTTTTTTGGAGTACACACCTAAGAAAATTAAAAGAACAAAATTTGAATAGAGGGCCAATAATCGATATGATGAAGTGTCTGTTACTTTAGATCATTTTCCGAGCCAGAAATGGTAAAAACACTTTCTGTGTTAACAATCGGGGTGAAAAAGGCCCTTTTACTTGCATTTTAGGTTGTGTCACCAATGAAGAAAAGTTAAGCACTTTGATAATTTTTGAAAGAAAAACAGTTCGAAAGGAAATGCTTCTAAAGAAGTCATTATTTGTGGCAATGAAAAAGAATGGATACGCAAAGAAGTGATGTTGCTCTGGCTGAGAGAAATCTATTGAAAAAGGAAAGGTGCTTTTGAGTGTGGTCCCATTTTTAGTGCATAAGGTAAAATCTGAAGCAATAAAACAAAGCACCGATGTCTCAGTGATACCAGGTGGGCTTACAAAACTTTTTGAGTCAATGGACCTCACCATAAACAGAACTTTCAAGTTTCAACTATGAAAGCAATGGATGTGAAGTGGATCCGATTCTTAAACAAATTTCCGACGAAAGAGAAAAGCTTCATATGCAGATGTTGTGTTGTGGGTCAATAAAGCATGGGAATCAGTCTGAAATGATATGATCACATCAGCTTTCATTAAATCAGAAATCATCAAAAAAGACGGTGAAAATGAAGACAGTGACGTTGAAAGATGTGATTTAGAGCAGAATTATGAAAGTGGCCTTGATGGTCATTTGCTTTTATTTAATTCTGACACTGATGAGTCAGATTTTGCATAAATAAATGCAGTTAATTTAAATTATAAAATTTTGTTTGATTATCTAATTTGCATACGTTCTTTTTGTAGCATGGTAACTTATGGTAATAAAAAAGTTTACTGAACCTGTAAAATTAACGTCTATTAGAAAACTGCAGTTTGTCTTTGGCAAGTTCAAGGTAAGATATTTATTTATTTATATATTACTGTTTACAGGTGTTCTGCAGATGTTATAAAATGTTATCATTGACGATTACATCAACACGGAATGGAATTACGGAATAAATGAATATTAAGTACTATGTTTCGGAATTTGTTTCTGTGGCATACATGGTGGCACCCCTTATCCGATCGTATTCCCTTATCCTTATCTTTAATTTTTTTTAAAGTCAGTTATCATGTGTGTGGCATCTGCTAGAGTGGCTCACCTACTCGAAATTACGGTATGTCAAAATCAGCGTGTCTTAGAATTTGTGTTACATTTAAAACTGAATTAAAGACTTACACTTGATTTGATAATTTTCATAAATCTTTTGACAATCACTAAAATTATGACTTGATTAATATTTAAACTACTGACATAGCCCACAAAATGATAAACACATACATTATTACAGAAAAGGAGAAGTGCTATAAACTGAAGCAATATTTACATAAAATAAATAGCAATAGAAAATCCTTCAATTTATATAACATACTACATCAAATGATCCATAACACAATCACAAAACACAACAGTAAGTAATATTTAAACAAACTGAAAGAATAAAGTAGAAATTTGTAACAGTTCAAGAAATATAACTTAAATCCAGACTTGCAAGAAAATGAATTTCATAAATTCTATAATAATAAATTTTTCATGTTCTAGATGCTCTCATGTTTTATTTTTTATGCAATGTTAACTAGAAGAAAAACACAATTCATTGACTAACATTTTGCAGTTATTATTTGAAATTAAAAGATCTAACTTTGCACTGAATTTATTTTACATAAATTATACCAGCCCATGTTGTTTTATGCTCCATCCACATATTTTCATAATTTCAGCACACACAAAACAGGAATCATTAGAATACACGACACGGCATCACCATGCAAAGGTAATGTTCCCAAAGAAGGCAATGCACTGACACTTTCATCTTAAAAGTTAAGATTATTTTTAGATACCTAACCATCTTACCAATGAAACTACATACTACTGGGATCATAAGTCAGTTTGTATTGTTCAAGGCAATTTACAGATCAATCTCAGGCATTGTAAAAGTAGCCATCCATATGCTCCTTCAATAATAAAAACGAAATTTATTATATGTGCTTTAAAATGTAAATTTAACTAACAAAGATGCCTGAATTTTTAAGCAAAAGAAACAAAAATTCATTATGATTAATTTAAAAACTACATTTGAACTGATTACAGTTAAGATATCAATAAAAGGAAAAGAGTGGAAGAAAACATTTTTACCCATCAAGAAATGACACATAGGAGAATATATATCAGGGCACAGAATTAATACATTTGTAAGTGAATATTTTAAATAAAGTATACATGAACTAATATTTTAATAGGAATACACACTGTATCGGCTGCTGTCAGATTTATACCTAATCCACCGGCACGAGTGCTAAGTAGAAACACAAATATATCAGACCTGCAAATAAAACAAATGAATAAATTAAGCAACAATAACTGGTGAAGTCTTCCAATTTTGAGACCTCTATAGTAATGAATAAGCATTATTACCTATTTTGAAAATCTGCAACCATATCTCGCCTATCTGCTATTTTTGAAGAACCATCCAGTCTCATGTATGTGTGCTTCCTTAAATACATATAATCCTGAAACATAATAAAAGTTTCTAGCTATAAACAATTTATTCCCATTTACAAAAGGAAAGCAATACATTTAAATAGACTTTTTAATGTATTACCAGAAAAATAGGATTAAAAAAATTCCAAGTTTTCTTGATCAAAACAAAAAGGGGAAAAAATTAGAACAATCTTTTTGGAAGGAAGTAATATTTTCTCACTTTTTCACTCAGCGATTTTATCTCACATAAGCATATTCAACAGTAAAATATGGACAGAAATACTTTTCTTATTTATGAATAAAAATATTTTAAAAATTTCAACAGTTCTAGGTTTTTATTTCCTTTCTTTCTTCATATAACAGATGTAGCTGAACACCAAAAATCTGCATAACTTGCAGACCAGAGGCTGCATGGATTTTAAGTTTTCAGCTGCATCTTTTACATAGATAGATTGGGGGGGGTATTAACTTAAAGATACTGAGGACTACATAGGTAATGCAGATTTCAGATCATGATAGAAAAATATATTATTTACATGGAAATAAATAAATAAAAAGGAAATTAAAGAAAGCATGCAAGACAGAGCATGTAAGTTCTTTTTAAAAAAACAAAAGGCAAATAAAAATTAATTTTACACTTTTAAAATGTTTTTTAACAGCTTGCTTTAAAAAAGCTCTAGATTTAAGTGTTACTCCTTGAACCCTGCATACAATCGTCATTTCTTGACAAGTTAAACATCTTAACTCTAAAATTTTATACTTTTCTCCTCTTGCTTAAATGGCATCCTTTTAATATTCTCTACGTCATCATCACAATCAAAATGTTCTTGCAATGGCAATCATTGACGACACTGTCTGCTCTTGCAACGATTCCATTATCAGTCATCTGACAGCAGTTTTTCAGTTCATACAATCCACAATGGCATCACAAACATAACCACAACTTATGAAAGATTAATCAATACAGAATTGGAAACATAGGTTTTAGTCTGAAAGTTTTGCAAATGCAAATTTTTCAGCCTTCTACTGTGTTCATTGTTTCTGATATCAATATCTTCTGGACTTAATGCAATGCAATTTGCATTTGAAAATTGTTTTACAAATGTTTTCCTCAAACACAATTCATTCTACTTTATTTTTTATTGATCCTGCCAGTCAAATTCAATTAAAATGTACAACTTAAATTATCAATTCTTTCTTTAACATTCAAATGAAATTTAACGGCTTCAAAGTAGGTGAAACTTAACAAGTTACTCTAACAACAAATATCTTTTAAATAATACGAAGAAAAAAAAAACATACATAGCTGCAAATATTAGACTTCGCAAGCTATATATTTAATAAGCAAACCAATAGTTTATGCTAAATCTGATGTTGCCAGGACTTGACTTTTCCCTAATATGCTATAGTTTACTTTAAGCAATGAGCTTTAAGTAAACTATCGCTTCTAGTTGATAATTTATAAATAAAATTTAATTGTTCACAAATTTTCTGGCTCAGTGTCAGCTATAAACTTACTCTTTTCCCATACAGTGGAAAATGATAACTATATTTGTTCATGTACACATTCAAACTCATGCTTTGATTTGAAAATATCACACCCCTAGTATACTCATTGGTTGCATAATGTTTTAGATTCACATATCAATGACTTAAAGGAGCACATTGTTAGAATTTCCAATACAGTAGGAATAGTGGCATATTTTTAGAATTCTCAATTGATCAACCAGTGTTGTCACACATTTTTCAATCTTTTTTAGGTTTATGACATCAATACTTGATTTTCTTAACATGATGAGAAACTTTCCTATTTGTCATTTTAGCTTTCTCTGTCAAGTATCACTTCCTTCGTATTTATGTGCGACATAAAATTCAGTATCACCACGAAATGTTTAAAATCAGTATATCTTTAGAATTCCCAATAGTGTTAAGTGTTGCTATACATTCTTTTTCATTTCCTATATTATTACACAGTGATAGCATTTCAACCAAGGCATAATTGAACGTTTGCGACTAAATGCACTAACTTCCACATCTTTGTTGAGAAAATAAATTTCAGAGAGAAGCATACTCTAAAGATGGTGAAAGAAGGCTGTTGAGCAAAGTAAAAGATTGATAAGGAAGTCCTCTTTAACCCTTTCCAGACGAGCGCCACGTACGCGTGTTCAGCTGAAATTTACCGCAAAGGACGGCGAACGCGTGTACGTGGTGATAGTCAATTTTCTGCAGAAGACGGCTGCCACGTATCCGTGTTTTTAAATGGAACGTTTTGTATTTTGAATAAAAGATGGCGCTACTTTCCAATAACGGTCTTTAACGGTTTTTCCAAGCACTGACCTTCAGAAATACTTCTTTTTTTTGTTTTGGTTTGGGGAGAAGGGTGAACAAGTGTTTTTCGGTAATGTAAACAAATGCACGTGCAGTGGATTGCTGTCGCGTTAGACTCCCACTCTCTTTTGTAATCGGCGGCTTGTGTTTTTACTTTTTATTTATTTTTCAGAGGGATGGGGGAATATTTGTTCTATAATAGTATTTTCATGGGTTTGGTGTTAGAAAGTTAGAGTTAAGCGAGGGGAAAGGATGGCTAAAAGAAAAAGAGCTTTAACACAGGAGGAAATTTTGGCTCTATTGGAGCAATCAGATAGTGATGAAAGTGCAGTAGATAGTTTAGATTCTTGGACTTCATGTGTATCTCATTCATCTGGAGATGAATCGAATGAGGATGATGATAATCGTACGGTTAACCAAAGTGCATCCGTACTTCAATCACCAGTTTCGAAGGAGTGGTCGTATAATGTGAAGGATATTTCTCCGCATCCTTTCGTTGGCACTCCGGGGCTAAATGTGACATCGCTTCATTGTAATGAGATGGATTTTTTTAATATATTTTTCAGTGATGATTTAATTGAGCTTATTGTAAAAGCTACAAACAGCTTCGCAGAGAAAGAGGAAGAAAGGAAGCTTCATGCAGCATCCACATCACAGGCTTCTCCGTCATTTGCGCATTTTACACCTGTTACTGCAGATGAATTTCGAGTTTTTTTGGCTTTGATTATAACATCTAGCATCGTGAAAAAGCCTGATATAAAAATGTATTTTTCGACGAACCAAATTATCGCAACACCGTTTTTCAACTCAACGATGAGTAGAGACCGGTTTTTAAGTATCTTGCGATATATGCACTTCACAGAAGATGGTAATGCAAAAAAGCTGGATAAGATAAAACCTGTTTTAGATATACTTCTGGAAAAATTTAAAAATGTCTATACTCCCGAGGAAAACATATGCATCGACGAATCTCTATTCTCTTGGAAAGGGAGATTAGGATTTCGTCAGTACATACCTTCAAAGAGATCTAGGTATGGAATCAAAATTTATAAACTATCAGAATCGAAATCTGGATATGTGTGGAACTTCCTAATTTACACAGGAAAAGACACGTTGTTATGCGAAGATGGGGGAAATTACGGAGAACGCGTTGTGAGAACTCTGTTTAGTAACTTGACTGGAAAAGGATATAATTTATATTTGGACAGGCTTTTTACTTCCCCGTCATTGGCAGATTACTTGTCTTCTGTAAATACAAATATGTGTGGAACTGTCCAGAAAAACAGAAGAGGTATGCCGAAAAATTTTCCTCCCCTTTCATTTGAGAAAGAAATTGCTGCAGTACAAAAAGGCAATACTAATATAATTGCTTTCAAGGATAAAAAGAAAGTGGTTCTGATGTTAACCTCCATGCATAATACTGGAGTGGAACCATCAGGGCGTACAGATAGAAAAACAGGGGCAAATATAATGAAGCCAACATGCATATTAGACTACAATAAAAATATGGGCGGAGTGGACATGGGCGATGCGTCTTTGACGCATTATCCAGCCTACAGAAAAACGGTAAAATGGTACCGAAAATTATTTTTCGGATTTCTGGACATCACCTTACTAAATGCTAATGCAATATATAATCATCACACCCAGAAAAAGTGCCCTGCCCTACAATTTCGGCTGAACCTTGTAGAGCAAATATTGGGAAAATATTTCGTACCTCAAGAGCGCCCCTCTCGCCCTTTGGATAAATTATCTGCATTCCGCTTATCTGGGAGGCATTTTCCTAAATTATGTTCTAAAACTGGGAAAAAAGACAAACGAAGGAGGTGCGTTGTTTGTTCTCAAACAACGAAAGAGAAAAGGAAACGTGTGGAGAGTTATTATGAATGTAGAGAATGCGATGTTGGATTATGCATTGATCCTTGCTTTGAAGTATATCACACACAAAAATGCTTTTAAAATAATATGTAAATATCCCATTTTTTAATTGTATATATGTCTTTCTGAATTTTATTTTGAAATTATTAGTTTTTATTACGTTTTAAAAATAAAAGTTCAATTAAATTTCTACAGTAATTGTCGAAAGGTATAATTTTTTTTTCAAGGTAAGTGCTAATTTTTATTCATTATCTTTCAATTTTAATGTTAAAATTACCTATAGTTATCAGCAAAATATATATGCAATGCTTTTGAAAGTTCCTGATCATGCAGAAGTAAAATTAGTGTGGAGCGAAATGCGATTCTAAGTCTTTCATATAGATTAGGCTTAGCGTCAAAAATCTCCCGTCCTCCAGGGTCATTCGCGCAGGGTTGCTTTTCGTCCCCAGTGTAACTTCCGCGAAACTCGACGGTCGTCCGCAAAGGGTTAAAGAGAAGAGTGATTAGCTCCTCACGGCGTGTAACACAGAAGTCAGAAAGGGTTAGGGGAGAGCAATTTGACATGCGATTAGCGAGAATGGTTGCAGGAAACGAGATCAGCTTTTTGAAGCGAGGCGCAAAGACCTGGCTTCAGGAAGGTGAATCAGGTTTTCTGTTACAACGTTTGCTAAGAGCTTTGATCAGTGGTCGGAAAGAGGGGGAAAGTGACTCAAGCAGATGAAGGAAACTGGAAGTGGATTGGGAGAAGTCAGCCGTTATTCTGCAGAATTCATGTGGTATTAAAAGCGCAATTAAAAAAAAAAATTTAAATTAGATGTTTACTGAAAGGCATTAAAATAAGACTTCTATGTTGGTTACACAGTATGGATATAGTTGTGAATGTTCTTCTTTCTGGATAGGAAAATGGTGGCAGCACTCTTGCTGAAGTTAATTTTGATTTCCAGTCAAAGAGCCAAGATTCTAAGTCTGTGAAGTATTGCTGGAGATGAGTAAGAATAAGGTGTAGTGAAGAGTGTTAAGAGATGACGGCTGTCTCGTCTGTGTAAAGAGCAAGATCAACACTTGGTGATTGTGATATATCATTGACATACATGTTAAAAAGGCTCGGAGCAATAAGACTGCCCTGGGGGGGACACCAGCATGGATAGAGAGAGAGAGTTTTTAACTCTTACAGTGAAAGTTCTATTACTGAGGTAGGAGTGCACAAAATGCACGAAGCTAGCCAAAATACCAAGTTGTATGAGCTTGTATAAGATGATTACTACAACTTTTGGGAGGGGAAGGAGTGGAGTTTTTTTAGAATGCAAAATATATCGAAAACTGTCTCAATTGAGACTTGCGCGTAACAATTGGTGGCAGCACCCTTTTATTTCCAAAGAGATTTGACACAAAAGTGACACGAACACAAAATTGAGGATTAAAGCTAATACATTGAACTGCTTCTTATAAGCTTATTCTTGTTGCATTTAGCCTAATTCCAAGAATACATTTACTGCTTAAAAATATTCTTTGTTTTTTAATTAAAGGCAAAGCATTACAATTTTAAAGTAGTCAAACCATGATTTAGTATTTGTCAAAGGAAATGTTGGAAATTACAGTTGAAACAAAATTCACAAGGGCTATCTCCTTGAGGGAAAGGATGCCTTTGCATCCTTTGAGACCTTTCTTAAAGAAAACTAGCTCATATTCACATTACACATGGGGAAAAACCAAGAAAACCTCATGAAGCCAGCTCATTCACCTGGGACTGAACTCTCAGGATTTTCCAGTTGTAACCATTCAACTACTCATGGGGCCTGTTAAGTCAACAAATTGTCTTAATTCAATTTCAAATATGACATATATTACAAAATGTTGAAATTTTTATACTTAAAGAGTCACGCAGTTCCTTTCACATTTTAATACAGAATAATAAGTTTCATAAATTTCAAGACCACGAAAACAGTTATTTTAAATCTGAACTGGATTCCAAGTATAAATAAGGCAGTTTAAAGAAATACTAATAAAATGGCAAAATATTAGGAAAAACAACCTATAAATTACTATTTAGCAATAATGTTAAACTTTAAACCATACTTTCACCCAAAATACAAAAATAATTTTGATTATTACCTCAAGAATGTCAATCATTCTGGTCATTTGCGAATATATTAAAACCCTATGAGATTGAGCTTTTAAAGTTTTCAGTAAATTGTCAAGCACTTGAAGCTTGCCTGAGTCTGTTACCAGTGTTTCCTTACCTAAAAAGAAATTGGAATAAAATTTTCCTAATATTTCTATAATTAATCTTTCAAAATAAATCATTACAAAATCACAGTTAAAAATTTTTAATCACAAAGATTATTTATCTGAAACTATGAATTTTAATGACAATAAAATAATGCTCACAACAACTATTATCTCAGAACATTTTCTTATGCAAGCAAAGGGTAGTTGGAGATATTAAACAAAAAAAGGGGGGGGAGACACGGCATAATAACTATAAGAGATAAAATTATGTAAAATAATTTTTAAGACATGCAAAAACCTGAATGTGAATGTCATAATAAGAATTCATAACACAGCAACATGTACACAGAAAAAATAATCTGATGAATATTATAAGTAATAAAAGCAGTTTTTAACTAGAAACAAAATAAACATACAGGGAATAACAATTCTGGACCATCCATTCTGGGGTCGTATAGCACTAATTCCTCCCAGTGGGGGAGGGTGGAACATTAAAGATTGATGTTTTAATCTTAGCATAGTTGCATCTGGATATCCATACATCATCATTCTTAATGCCTGTACAGAGCCACATAATTTGCTCCTTGTCATCCACCACTCCGCACTGCGATCTGGAGAGTAGATACTCAGAGGCTCTGCTAAAACCTAATATAAATTTACAAATACAGTACTGCAGTTAGTAAAAGATGAGTGATGAATCATAATTAATTATCAATAAAATAAACATTTTTGACTGAGGTTAGGACAAAGAAAATGAAACAAATTCAGAGAGATAAATTTTAGCTCAAAATCGATTATAATAAATTAGCAACTATATTTGAAACTCTCAGTTATTCTTGATGCTTACTCTCACTTGTATTTATTGTGCTAAAAAAATTTTTAATTTCCAAATTTTCATAAACAGCTAGATCAGATATGAAATCAACAAAAATTTAAAATTAATGGGTTGTATTGGACATAGGAGCCAACAATTTCAAAGTACAGTTTTACTTCTATTTAATGAACACGCTTATTTTATGAAGTTTTTCATGGGATTCTGCCTGAGGTTTGAATTTTATTGTGTAAAAAAGTTTCAGTTAATGAAGTTCACTCTAACAACATTTTTTAATGGATGATTTTTCAAAATTTTCTTTTTATAATAAAATTATTTACTGTGTGACTATTACTGCTGTGACGTGTGTGTACTGCGAGTCCTAAAGAAAAGCAGATGGCTCATTATTTGATGTCACATTCCATTGTACATGAGGAATAAAGCAGAGAGAGGGATATTCTTGAATAAGAAAACATTTTACCACCCTATTGTTAAAAATTCCTCAACCAATCCTGTTTCACAAACCAATTTAAGGTTAAGCAAAGTTGCACGTTATTTTTATTTTTCCTTTTGGTGGTTTTATACTGCAAAGCCCTTATAAATTTAGCTGTGAAATAAATGTCAAAAAATGACGCTGATTCTCGAGAAAGTAAAGAAGTAAGCCATTGTCATAAAATTCAATATTTTGCAAAACATTTATCATGTTTCGATTCCACCAATCCAAGCCCAAATATATGAAAAGTCAGAGATATTAAATTACTGGAAGGTGATTATGATTTAAACAAAAAAACTATGGATGACCTCACAGATCTTTGAAAACTGGGTAAAAATTTAGATAAATACATGGTTGTACAGAAACGGATATTTGCTCTGATAGCAATATCCGTTTGCTATAATACATGGTTGCTAAAAATAATTGAACAATAATGAAAAATTACAAAATTATTTATTCATATATAACAATGTTGAGAACTCAAATTCCTACCATAGAGGACATACTGGAGAGCATGAAAAACTGTAGGCGACTGATCATGACGACGACAAACATTAATGTAAACGAATACACAAAATCTCAGCCAGGATATGCTAAACGTGATTGATACTTTACGAAAAATTTTTAGTTTAAAGAAAGTGTACCAGAAAACGTTTTCTGTGGATTACAAAGATGTGATTATATGATAAGAAATGTTCCTGGCAATCAAAACAAGTAACTGATAATTTTTCAAAATGAATTTAAGTAAATTTTCATACGTAACTTTGATGACATGAAAACATTAATATATATAATTTTGTACTTATATATTTCATTTTACGACTACTTAACATTTTAAATTTTAATAAAAAATATCACCTCAAATCATGTTTTATCATAACTTCCATTTGGCAAATTTCTCCATTTAATGAAGTTTTTCATGGAATTTTGCAACTTTGTTAAATACAGGTTTGGCTGTATGCATTTCAATATCAATTAAAGCAAATAAACAATCAATTACAACTACTAACCCTATGAACCAAAATGTGTTTCAGGAGAACAGAGTTTATATATGAATTTATTAAAGGGAATATAAAAAATCTAAAAATTCATAAGTATACAAAGATGTTAGCACAATTTGCTTCATTTTTAACCACCTATCTTTAATACAAAGTAATTTTTTTGTGAATAAATTACTTTAAAATAAAATTTTAAATGTGAAATAGTAGTAAAATGAAATGATGAAAAATTTATTAGAAAGTAAAGTAGTACATATCAGAACTTGATAATTGAACTAGATATACTTTATTAAAGCTCAAATGCTTATATATATTACTACCATAAAGTAATAAAAAATTTGGAATTAAACCTGTTTTCAGACAATCGTTCAGTTATTATTAAGTAATACACTTATCAATAATGGTAATAAATTTATACAATATTTTTATATTTACCTTACATGACACATTAGTCAGAAATGCAGGAGGACTAGTCAACTGACAATGAAGTACACATGGTACTAAGAGCTGCTGTTCTTTTGGTACTGTAGGAGCATTTTCCTAAAAATTAAAAGTCATGAAACTATCTTCAAAAGCATTAAATAATCATAAAGCCAGCTTTTTAAATAAGCCATTCCTTTTATAAAGAGTACATAACATTCATTAAAGTTTTAGAATTCTGTAACGTACGGAAAACACTTCTTATATTATAAAATTCTTAATAATACACACCTACAGATTCTCTTACTGAACACTCATCATATCAAATCATTAAACATTTCATTAAAAGTTTCTAGCAACATTTATTTATAGAATAAAATTGAAATTGGCAACACATTAAAAAGGATATTTTTATTATTCAATATTCATGTCTAAATGATAGCTCAATACTCAGCCACAAAAAAATAAAATGTATGAATCCACTGAAATTCCATTTACTTTTTTTTCAAAAAAATTTTTTTTTTAATTCTTCAAATTTTAATAATCATAAAACATCCATCTGAATTTATATAAATCAGATGGTGACATAATTAAATGAAAAAATCAATAACATGACACTATTTTAATGGCCTGATTAAAGAAATTACACTATTAAAATTATGATCAAATCCCTATAAATGGAGAAAATTATCTCAATTTGGATAACTCTGAACCCTCATTTAAAACCAGAAGTTTTAATTTCAATTCTGTATTCATATAAAATAGTCCTTATTCAGTCTTTTGAAATAAATTAATAGAGTCACAAATCATTTGGAGAAATCTGATGCGATTTCATATGCCTTAAATCAGGATTAAGCCTCCAGTTATAAAATATAGGGTGATTATAATTAGAACCTATTCAGACCTACGCAGAGCCTGTTCCAGTTGGCAAAATTTGTTGGAGTATGGGAGTATGTATATGGAGTACGAAGAAAACTACAATAAAAAATAATAGCTCAGAATTTTATTATATAGCACTTTTCATGCAATGTAAAAAGGATGTTATGCAGGTTATGGACTCTTTAAATTGCCAGTACTGAATGCTGTAAATTTGTTCTTCATATCTTTAGAGACAACAGATCAAGCTTTACTGGTCAAACAGCTTTATCAGAACTCCAGTAATAATTTAGCTGCACTATAAGAATATTGACATTTGAAATGTTTGTGAAAATGGCCTATATCGAAGAATGATTAGAAAAAAGATTATTACTGAATTCAAATAGACTAGGCAGTTGGATGAACTACTAGGATGACGATGTAAACAGATTTGAAAGCATTGGAACATTTTGTGGTCAAAGGAGGGCCATTTTGCCCCAAGTCCCTGTTATTTCTAATTGTGGAGATTCCCGAAAGATCATGTCTATGGAAGACGTACATGAACTTTGCCTGAACTGATAGTAAGCATAATATACCATTTTGCTGCAGTTCCTCAAGAAATTCTTCATGTTATAGTCTGACCACACCTGGACTGACATAAAATGTTAATGCACCTTGAACAAATGCTATAATTAAATAAACTGTTTATGTTTCTAATTTTTTTTTTTTTTGAAATTTTGAACCTCACCCTCCCATACACCAAGTTTTAAAGAAATATGTCAACCACAAAAGCTTGGGCAGAATCACTTTAATTATAACCACTCTGCATGTAAAAGATCATTATAATACATTCAATTTCTGTAAAAGTTTCCAAATTTAATCATATTTTTCAAAAATAATATTAAATAAGCATAGTAGCTGCTATTCAGTGATGTGAACTACAGTGTTTTTACACCAAACAGCAGCTATTATTTTTTATTCAAACTTTTCTTTTTAAACTCTGGCTGAAATATTAAAGCAACTGACATATTTTAATAATTAACTAAGCTCAAAATTACACAACCTTTGCACAAGAATGAGAAAGAGATGAAATATGAGTAAAAATGCATAAAATAGTTCTATTTAAACAAAACAAAAATATAGCATTATTATGCAATAGAGAACCAATAATGATGAAATCATTTCTAAGAAATTAAGATAACATACACCTGCATACATAAAATTATTTAATTTTTGAACATGAAAATGAAATCTACCTGTTTCAATGATATTAAATCATCATTAATGGCATTAACTTGTGGATTTGTTTTCCGCACAGTTTTCACTGGGTAAATATGATGATCAACAAAACCATAATTATTATTTACATAACTGGTAAAAAGAAGTGGTGAGAAGGCACTATCCGAGATCCGAAGAGCACACTCAGGCAGCATAGGGTAAAGCACTAATCCATTTAGGCCAATATATCTATTGCAAAAAGTCAAACATTTTACTAAATTCCTACAATTAAAATTTTTAAACTAAGAAAGTAGATATTAGAAAAAAGTTACTTTATACTACATTAAAGCATTGGATCTTTCCGGAGATATAATGCAATACATACATTAAAAAATAAACCTTACAGAAAAAAGAAATTTGTATAAATTTAGTTCTGTGTTCATAACATATATATAATATGATAGATAAGTACTAACAAATTACTAACTGAAAATACATATCAAAATTTAATTTAGTTATAACCTATTCAAAAGATCTGTTATGCACCATTTTGACATCATTAGTCTCTTACCGTAATCCACATTACTGTACTCTTGCCCAATTGCTGTTCAGGATTAAAGCAAAGGAGCTGAGGCTTATACATAATTCCAGTTGCTTAATATGCATCATGTTTACCCTGCTGTCACTTCATAAACATGTAATTAACTGCTTGGCATCTCCATAACGAAGTAATCTGTATATATAAAATTGTGGGGTACAGATTGCACTCATTGTTCTGTGCCAATCAAGTAGCCTTGATAGATTAGTTGTCAAGCAATAAAGATGTGCTGCGATTATCCAAAGTATCTGTGATTTTCCCAAAATTCCATCAAGTCATCCATGCAAAAGTTTCAAGCTATTTGCTTTCACCGTATCCACCATGACTGTGACACAATTGGCTCTCATCATACCATCCAAAATGATCATACGCACACGTATATATCAGCAGGTTTATACACAGCAATCCCAATACATACGTTTTTCCAGCATCATTTCGGCAAAGTTCTGGAGGTCGGTCATAATGTTTTGTAATGGAATGCTGGTGGTTTCTCGCAATAAAAAAGAGCTGATCTAATTCGCACACTCTCAGAAAACGAGATTCGATACGCAGGGAGAAGATAAACATCGTACCCCTTCATAGATACAATGTTTATCTTTTCCTTAAGTACAAGAAAGTTGCAAGTGAAATTAAAAACACTTTGACAAACTAATACCTGTAAGGAAATAGGAGATTAAAAAAAAAAAGAGTGAAATTGTTAAATTAATGTCTGGAAGGAAATTTCCACTTTACAAGTTATACATTTCTTCACGTAGGAAACCCACTTTGTCTATGTTATCTATCGATAAAGAGACACTTGTTATTAATTATATGAATGTTTATTCTAAACAATTCGGGATATACCATTATGAATGCTGCTGGAATACAAGTTGAGGATCTTAATTCTAACTCTCTTGAGCTTATTTTTGATGCCTCTGACTTATATCCACTACAATGGAAATGGTAGCACAGCAGATTTAGTGCGTGTTTCTTCTGATAAATTTATATCTAACACCAATTACAAGGAAGACAGCAAGAAAACATATAAATTCTTGTGAACTTGCAAAATAAGAGACATGCTTTTAACAAAGAGCCAATCTCAGTTGATGGGACAAGTTTAACTTCATATAAAGCCATGCATGGTTAATGTTTTTAGCCAAGCTTTCTCTAAGATCCAGAAAAAAGGGCTTTTCGCTTGGAAAATATCAAAACAATCAAGACGAGCAAAAGTTAAACAGTTCAGGTAACAGTCATGCTATTTTTAGAATTCCTTTTTCTCTAGATGAATTGAGAATGGCTATCGATTACAGAGAATGAAGAAATCCACGTCGAATTTCTGAAGCTTTTGAATGAAACAGCCCATGATACAATACTATGTACCTTTAACAGAATCTAGGAGATGGGTCTTGTACAGTGGAAGAAGCTGTGCTTTTAGCTATTCTAATGAAAAATAAGAATCCAAAACAACTTACTAGTTATCAACCAAATTCTCTCACTAATATTTTCAAAAATACTATGAAGAAACTAATTTTTAATAGGTTAAATCGGTTTCTGGAAGAAAGAAACCTAATAGCCAATAAATAGGTGGGACTGGGGGGGATTAATATTGGATCAGGTAGCTTACCTCAGCTAAACTACAAAAGATGTTTTGGACAATCGAAATACTTTAACAGCAGATTTGATCGATTTTAAAAGCACCTACAATGGAGTATGCAGACAGAAACTGTACCAAAAATTATTTAGTGCTGGAATTTGTGGAAATCTGTTGGATAAGGTCTTTCACTGACAAAACATGTCTGCACAATCAGATTTAAATAAAAAGCCCCCCGACGAGTGATAAGTCACCTGATAAACTCGGTAAGGATTAAATTTAATTAAGGAGAGGAAACTTGCAAACGGACCAACGGAAAAGTGTTAAATCAAAGTTACACCACATTTTACACACTTTAAGAACAGTAGTATACTTGGCAGCTGAGAATAATGGTTCAGTAAAACAATCGAAACTAGTCTTGTGAAAATTTGCAAATATAATGCTGATTTTTGTTGTTTGACTTCTAAATTATTACAGCAGAACATTGGTTTTTAAGACTTTTTTAGGTTTTCAAGGAGCAAGAGAATAATAACCACAGAGGATTGAGAAATGTAAAATATGAACAACAAATTACAACCCATAAAGCCATTATTAACTTACAAAAAAATGAGCTAATCCATTATTAATTAAAAATATATTTCTTACTTTGATGAGGAAGAATCTGACCAAATATGTTCATGTATTATCCTATATGCAAATTTCCACATTAGATAAGCAGCCATCCACCTGTAATATAAATAATTATGAAATTTAATTTAAAAAATCTCACATTCATAAGTTTATCTACACCACAATATAAAATATGAAAACAAGATTTTATTTCTTACTATTATGAGAAAGAAAGTTAATTTAAAAATCAAAATTACCTCAATAATACACAACACAAAAATTTCAAACAAAATGTATACACTTAAAATAGCTGTTAATGATAGAGCAATTTTTCTGCTGCAAAAAGACATGCATTAGAAAAGAAACATCTGTTTAAAAGCATATTATAATTACAGAGGAACATTCTTAAAGCAGAAGTATAAACAAATAGCATCATTTAAAAAAAAAAAAAAAGGGTCTTGATGTAGCTAAACTTTTGAGCGTTAAAATGAGAAAAACGTATACATAAAATCTTAAATATTATTAATATAAACTAGGCAAATACGAAATCACCAATATTAAACAATGTAATAATAAAGCATTATGAGCACAACAGAACATAATATATTACACTACTATATAATGTAATGCAAAATATATTGCACTTTAGAATATACTGTTTCACATTTATGAAAACAAGGCACTCATAAGGAGGGAAGGGGGGAGAGAAGCAATTCATAGACTTAACAGTGTAACATATTGCTTCATGCAATGGTATAAGAACTATTAATTTTCCTAAGCATTTACCGCCTCACTAATCTTAACTGCAGTCTTCTTCTTATGAAAAATAAATCAGAATAGGCTAAGTGCTAGAAGCAAAAACAGAAGAAAAAGTAGAAGTATGAGCAAAGAACATGTCCATTCCTTACCCTGATTCTAAACAGCCACACAAATTGTGTGAAGACAGTACAAGAGTGTTTGAGCTGTTGTATTTCAGCTCTATTATGAACTGTCTCATCGCTGTATTCTGATAACTAAGAGCTATTTCCCCTCTGCTACTCTGAAGTATAGACAAGTTAAACTATGGCAAATGAACCAGCAGATACAGAGGTATGACTGTATTTTAGGAAATCTCATTAGCTTTATTTCTCTCTCCGAAACTTTATTTTTTTTATCTCATTAAACCACAAAAAATTCTGTTGGCAAAATGTGCACAGAGTTGAAATAGATAACTCTTACAAGACTCCATCTTATCAAATCCATTAGAGTTCTGCTGGTAAAACATGCATGGAGACAAATCAGTAACTCTTCACAGACCCCAGCAAACACTCTTTGCTTAAAGTCATTTTGCTAGTATTTCTGCTTACCTACACCTGCACAAATTTATACTTCATAATAATAGATTGTATTAAATAAAAACTGCTCAAATAAGCTTGGATATTCTTATAACTAACGATCTTAACTTATAATTAACAATTCAATCTCAGATACTATAAGGTATTTTCTCCCTCCTTTCTGCATGCCTTTGTGGTGTACAGTGGCGCTCAAACTAAAACGTGGTGAATGATGATTCTTCAATGCCAGGATTTGTTGATTGGGTCCCCTAATCCATAGCCGCATTTAAAAGAGGGAGTATATAACTTATTTTCTCCCTCCTTTCGGCATGCCTTCATGGTGTAATGATTAACCTACTCGGCGCATACTCGAGAGGTCCAGGTTAGCGTCTCAGTAAGGGCATTGCTCATTTTTCATGTCTCCTGCTTCAAAAATAACCTAATGACTCTACAAGACCAACATTAATTTTATAGAAATACATGCAAGTCTATCTTCTTCAAGGAATAAAAGTATCCTCTATCATTCACATTACTTAAAAAGCATAAATACACACACAAATAGAAGAGGGGAGAAACAGCTGCAGAGGCATTTGTTAAATACAAGCAGAGATATAAGTAATGAAAAATATGACAGAGTTTTTAAATTTTAAGAAAAAGCACAAAGAATTAAAACTAGAAACCTTCCACATAAAACAAAATTGAAAGATTTTATTCTGTCAATGGCCTAAGTTATCAAATGAAGAAATTTTGAGATATGAACGGAATATTTATTTAATATTTTCTATATATTTTTTAACATTTTCCAAAAATTCAATTATGAAAAAGCGGAACTTGCTTATTATCCTGTCAACCTCGAAACTGTTACTAAGTGGTGTAATTTAGTGCCAAATATGGATAAGCATATCACAGTATTCTTATAACAACTGTGATTTCATTTGATACAATCCCATTTGAATCTCAATAAGCTACTTTTTGCTATTATGAACAAGAACATAAACTGTTTTTGCTCTATGCTCTCCCCTGTGTTTGGGTGAAAAAATTTAAAACATCACTTGCACTTTTATAGATGATTCCATATTTAAACTTAAAAAAACTTGTCCTGGAAATTTATAAATATTACGGTGATTCAGGTTATCTCAGTATCTCCAAATACTTTTTCTATGAAAAATTAATTTATTTGAAAAACAATTTAAATGAACATCCACACGTTGCTATAACACAACAAATACTTCTGCAACAAGTTATAATTACATTTTAGTAACTGAATAAAATACATCTGAAATAATAGACAAACATTTTTATATTTCAAAAAGAATTAAAAATACCTTGTTAATAGTCCACAAAGGAATATCTGTGATATTTCTCCAATAGATAAGCCCGTGAAACGCATAAATGAAAAACAATTGTCAACAAGTTCATATCCTGTATAGAAACATGTTAAGTTAGCACGGTGATTACTACAACAATAATATTTAACTAAGAAGATGCTTATTAACTTCAATATTCAAACTTAAGGGATTCCATTATTTTAAAATACGTAAAAGAAAAACTCCACAATTCTTTGAAATGCCATGTATTTTAGTACTGCAATAAAGGCCTATCATTTGTATTTAAGTTATTCTTATTGAGATGTGTGGACTATTTAAAATAAATTAAAATTATTACCTTAATTTAAAAATTTTTAAAGGGCAAAATACAGTCAGTAACCCTTTTTTTTAAATTAAATGTTTCCTGGATTTTTTTAATAAATACAAGTAAGACAATGCAATCAAAGTTACAAAGGACTTTAATAACCGACACATTTATGTATTTAGCATTTTCTACGTCCAGTACTGATCTATTTTTATAACAAAGTTGGAAATTCTACAAATTTTTCCTACAGCACATTTTGTAAGCTGATAGCGAAGTTTCTAAATTCAGCCACGCATGCATATAATGTAGTGGCAGAATTACCATACAGAGTTCATTTAGGCAAAACTATACTATTAAGGCTTTTATTCATGATATATATTTCTTGCTTTCATAAAAATAAAGTAGGTAAGTATTATAACCTCCTCATAATAATTCTTTACTTTTTTCAAAAAGCTTTCCTAACAATTAATTTTTTCCCTTCTACACTACATTTTACCTTTTCTTTAATGGACATTTGGCTATAAATAGGTTATACAAACATAACAGCTTCATATTTAATACAGATTGAATAAATTATTCTGAAGGTATCAAGCATTTTGGTGTTAGTTATTTACCAATAAACAATCTTAATTTAATGCAAAAAGCATATATTTATATAAGAAAAGTTTGCAAAGAGTTTGTTATCAATGAAATTCTACATGGTTCAAATAATCATGGTCGAAAAAGTTTTACACACATTCTTTATCAGTTTTGCTCAACGGAGAGGAGAAGGGAAAAAAAACTCATATTTCTCACTTACTATCAGATACATCTTGCGGAAATAGATTTTGATGAATATAATAAGGATGAAAGATACCAAATGTGTTTAAAGAAAGTCGCTGCTTTTCTTCAGAGTTCAAATACAGCAATCCTAAAATGAAAAACTTACTGAAATCTTATTTTGCAAGTTAATATATGATTTGAATAAATTTCATATAAAATACAATTTGAACAAATATCATTACATAAGAATAAAATTCAGGAAGATGATGGACACAAAATGCTTTATTTAAGCAAAATATGTTACTATTCAGAACTGAAGCACAACTGCAAGAAAATCATTATTCTAAAGCTTTAACAGAATTTTCTGTCTTTTACACACACACACAAAACAGGTCGAAATATTATTCTTTTCCTTCATTGGACATTAAATTAATACACAAGATTTTTTTTTGTATTATTTCATTACTTTTGAAAATCAATTGCAATGGGAAGAGATTCTGGATTTTTGGGTAAACTGTTGAAATGAAATAATTTAGAATAATTCATCAGCTAATTCTGGATTAATAGAAACGCTATCTACCTCCTCCTAACATGTTGATTGACAACTACCAGATAACTCCTTGCGTTCTTTTCTAGGACGCCAAATACGAGTTATCTCGTACTGTGTTTGTCATTTTTGTGCAGATATGATTAAACTAGGAATATATCAGTGCTAATATCGATAGATGGCTTCTGGGGTTGAATCTCTTCTCTAATCAACACGACAAATTCTTCTCTGAACTTTTATATCTCTATAATATGTAGTGAAAACTTTTTGGGCCATCTAATAGTGTTTTTTAGAGATGAGTAGTACGAAAGCATTTGATCTGATTGGTCAATGCCAGACATTCCATTATTGTAATCTCGAATTATATTCAGTTTCATAGATATTTTTCGATTGTGACAGGTGTCTGCGTGCGAATTAACTCGTAGTTGGCTTCTGCGAAGACATTTCTGTTACAGAAGCCAACTACGAGATAATTCCTAAGACCACTAAAAAAAATAAATAATAATAATAAAAAATAATAATAATAATAAAAATAAAATAAAAAAAAATTGTGCTTTTTGATGATAACTATGCACTAGAATTAGATTCTTTAATAATATAATGTGATTAAATCAAATTGTCATTTTAGGCCAGATTTCTGAAAATTGATGTGGCAGTCAACGTGTTAATAATGCTGAATCAGTTGATTATACTTTTTGTTATTTTCGTATTTCCTTTCTCTGCATTTCTACTGGTTTGATAACTATTAGTCGATTTTTACATACTTATGGGAATTTTGGTTTTATTGCTTCTGATTTTCTTTCTTGTCTTTGTGGATTTGATACTCAACATCTTTCCCTTTTTTTATAATTGATTAATTTTCAGCAGCATTTGTGGAGAAATATTAGGATAAACTGTTTTATATTTATATGTGATGATATAATTTAGTTCCTCGCAGTAAATTGATATGAGATGAGTGCTTGACAAGGGAAGACATTATTTTCCACTCGCGAGTGGATTGAGGTTAGAAGATCGCTGAAAATATCAATTATGAAGAAGATCTAGAGAACTTTTGAAGAATTACAAAATCACTTGATAATCCAAATATCTCTTTATTAGATGTTGACAGCCCTATGGCGTGGCACATCACAATGGGGCCAATCTGCACCCACAATTTTGATGACGACGCACTACATTTTTAACAGAAGCTGCCAAGCAAGACACGTTTCTTAGCTAGCAAGTGCAGGCAGAGAGAGGGAGGATAGTTGGATTGCAACGGTATTTATATAGTAAAATTTTTTGTTCATATGATTGGCTAAAATTTATAGGCAATGCAGAAATTTAAGATAACATAATGCAGAATTAGTTTTCAGATCCAACGCACTTTCGAGAAAGTGCCCAAATTAAAAATGAGTATAAAAGGCTTTTATATTTATAATTTTGATTTACATATTTTTAACAAATTAAAAATTAAGACAAACTGATAACAGACCTTTAAATTTCAAATTTTCAATTAAAGCACAACCCTCTTCAAAAGCAACAGCATTTCCCCTGCAGTTACCACATTGTCAATCGCTGGTCAGTATTACAACAAAGACTTTTTGAACTTATAAATGCTACTGCAATTACTACAGATCACTATTCTGGCCCTTCACTTTTCTAGCAATGTGTCACTTAGCCTCTGCAAGCTATTCTAAATTATTTTAAATGTAATTACATATCCCAAATTGTGGGGTGTGTTGAACAACCCTAGTGTTCTAATAATTAAGAAGATATGTGTTAAGAAATTCATCATCCAAAAATAAATGACGTTTACCACCATGTAAGTCATTCTTCTTCGAAAATTCTATCCAATATACTGTAGTTTCCAGTCACCTACACATGCAGCAGTTTTTCTCAGTCACGATTAAAAAGGGAGTAGTTTCATCTTCTCTTATCACCACTCTAATAAATTCTATTGATACAACTACACATACACACATATATATATATATATATAAAGTGAAGCAGAATTGATGGTCACAACTTTATCCACCAGCAGCTGATGAGTGGTAAAATGAATGGATTAACTGCATGGGAAATCGTTTTTTTCCTACACATGATGTAAATATGAGCCAACTCATCTTAAGACTTACACAAAGGCACCACACCTTACGAGAGAAAGCGATCGAACATTTTGCGATAGTTCAAATAACCCTAATCCATAATTTTAAGGGATGCTAGAACATGTCAAAAGTAATGATTTTAAATTGAGATGGAATGTAAAAGGGGGTATAGAGTAAGTATGAAGAACATGGAGAACAAAAATCCAATCATTAATATTCACAAAAAATAATATCTGGTATTTACAGCAATAGTTCAAATGAATGACCACTAACTGCTATACATGCATCCTAATAATGACGAAGTGACTGGCCTATGCTTTGGAAAGTGCCCAGTGTTGTGATGCATTACTGCATTGCTGCTTATTCATTTGACTATTTCTTGCAAATATGAAACACTGTAAATATCCAAGATAAAATCTTATTTTTCATGTTCTTTTATATTTAGTGCTCTTCCAAGTTCACATTCCACCAAACACTCTGTTACAAAGACTTGCTTCTGTCTTGTTATACCATACTTTAAAATAGTGACTTTCAGTTATGTTACAGCCTGCATGTCTGTGTTTAAGAGTGTACATGTTACGGTGAAACACCAAAATCTGGAGAATGTCGACTTTCACCGGCGAATGTCAACATTCACATAGTCGCTTGGTGTATGACCGAAATATTTTCCAAATACTCTTATTTCTGACTTACACCAGTGAATGTCGATATTCACCATGTACTAATGGTGAATGTTGAATATATGAGAATATTATATTCTCTTCTCCGTAATTCAGTCGCGAAAAAACACACAAGTACTTAAAACACACAATACATTCAAAATGAGAAAGTAAAATAATAGAAGTTAAAAAACTTACTTAATTATACAGTACGTAGTAAATGAGAAAATAAAATAATAGTAATAAAAAACTTTCTAAATTATGTGATTCAAATCTGATTAATCGCAACAACTTAAACTATTATGAAACTTTGAATTGCACAAGAGGCCCTTGCTTTTACAACTGCATTTATGGGAAACAGCCAGTCGCCTCTCTTTTCGACCTACACCAGAGCATATCTGTGATTGTCAACATACACCGGTGAGGGTCCGAATGTACAAGAATGCAATGTTATATTCGATCTTTCACCGACGTATTTGGTGAATGTTGACATTCTCCAATTTCGGTTTTTCACAGTAACATATATATATTCAAATAGTTTACATATACTTTTAATAAATTGTTTAAATATACCACAAGTTTTAACAACTGTTGAACTAGTACAAAAAAATTTGTAACATGAAAGCCAAAATCAATAATGTTTAGATCAAGCTATTTATTAATACAAAAAATGTAATATTTATTCAAATTATGAGGAATGACCTGTAAATATTTTAATATTTATGTTATAAACTGTTAATACACTCCTAACTGTTATTCACGTTCTACATAGAAAACCAAGAAAAAATCAGGTCACCAGCTTATTCAGTTGTAAATATGATAAATCACAAATTTTCAGTAATATTACTAAGCTACTAATAGACCTGATTAATAACTAGTAATAACAATGACAATAAAAATGAATACAAACCTTCCCTAAATAATAGTTTAGGAAGAAAGTATAAAATTGACTTTGAAAAGAATGGAGACTTCACTTCCCTCTTTTCAAACAAGTCTGGATGGTTGCACACCTAAAAGTATAAATTGTTAAAAATAGTGTAAAGCTATAAACTACAAAAATTACTTCTAATTATAAAACAACTCAGAATATCAATCGTTTTCAAAAATAACAAAAAATACATAAACATAATCCTAAAAGAACAGATTTTTTAAACAAAACAAAATCCTAATTGTACTCATTTCAACTAAATTTAATTTTTGACATACAAATGATATTAAATCCATAAATAAAAGCATATGAAAGCTAGCTATCTAACAGAATAAAGGCCTATAGCAGCGTTTCCCAAACATTTTTGACCGCGGTCCAGCACGAGGATTTAAATTTTTTCGCGACCCACCTTATATAAAAAAAATTAATTTAAGAAACAAATTTTATTTTTTAATAAAAATCAAAACTCAACTTATTTGTTTATTTCATACACAAAAATTGCAAAATAAAATCTGCGTAAACATATGTAATTAAAGACAATCCATTACCTTCATTTAACCTCTTCGCGACGGGCGAATCATATATGCATTTCGTACGAACGCATGTGAGGCCCGGGCGGTTCACCCGTGCACTCCTGGAAAACTAGCCTAGTGAACGGGCAGTGCAGATATGCATTTTAAGCTGAAACAATTTTTAATAGCCACTAGATGGCACTCTGTGTCCATTGCATTTAAACTGAACGTAGGTTTAGTATTCTGACCTTCAGATTGTTTATATTCTGGCTGTTTTTTGTATTTTGCTTGTCAGCTGTGGCTGGGGAAGGGGGAAATCGTAATGTAAACAAACGCAGCTCGGCTCTTTAACTTTCCACGTGATATAAGCATTCTCGCTTCTGATAGCTCTCTGAACACTTTTTTTTTGTTTGTTTTTGCTACTATGTGGGGTTTTTTAGGGTTTCAGCATCAGTTTTGTTACAGTTTGTATTGCTTTCGGATATATTTTGCGCACTTCTCTTGTTATTTCGGAAAGCCTTGACTCTAGATTATTATGGCGAGGAAGCGTTATTTATCAGAGGATGAATATACTCGTATGGTAAATGAACCAACTAGCGATATAGATGAAAGTGATGATTCATTTGCTAAAGAGTTAGAAAGTGATATTTCTAACGATTCTGACATGGACTTTTTGTCAGAGACTGAGTTGGCTGAATGCCTGCCTTCCACATTTTCGTAAAAGTTCGACTGAAGATACTTCATCTTGGACTCGAGAGCTTGAGGAATTGCATCCTCATACATTTACTGGAATAATGGGAACAAATTCTGTAGATCATGCAGAAAAAGAAATTGATTTCTTCAATATGTTCTTTGATAATGATCTTTTAAATTTGATTGTTGAAGAAACAAACAGTTTTGCAGAAAGCGCTCAAAGAAGTGTCCCATCAACTTCTAAATCAGCCAGATTTTCAAATCTAAGTATTGAAAACATAAAAGTGTTTTTTGCAATGATAATACTGATGGGCATTATCAAGAAGCCTAATTTGAAAATGTATTTTACTACAAATGAGATATTTGCTACTCCGTTTTTCAACAAAGTTATGCCTAGAGATGTTTTTCTCAACATTTTAAAATTTTTTCATTTCACCTCAAACAAGGATGCTAAAAAGTTGTAAAAACTCGGATTAATTGTTGAAAACCTGAAAAATAAGTTTAAAAGAACCTACACGCCCGAGGAAAATATTTGTTTTGATGAATCGCTTTTTGCTTAAAAAAGACGCCTTGGTTTTCGTCAATATGTTCCATCGAAAAGATCACGCTACGGCATAAGAATATATAAATTATGCGAATCAGTATCCGGTTATGTGTGGACGAAATGGCTAAATCTGGCAGAAAAGGTAGAGTTACTGGAGAAGACATTTTAAAACCTAGGTGTATTATTGATTATAACAAAAACATGGGTGGTGTAGACATAGGAGACGGAGTTATGACACACCATTCAAGTTTTAGAAAATCGGTGAAATGGTACAAAAAATTATTCTTTGGTCTTATGGATAAAACCATATTGAATTCTCACATTCTGTATGACAAAAAACACGGCACTAAAACGCCGCTTCTCCAATTTAAGATGAAATTAATTGAGCAAATTTTAGAGAACTATGAAAATTATAAGAGACGAAAAGCAGTTTACAGTAAGATCTGTACCAGAGACTATCCGATTATCTGGTAGGCATTTTCCTACATTTAATCTGAACAAAAAGGGAGAAAAAAGCCGCAGAAAGTGCATTGTTTGTTCAAAAACCGTGCTGAAAGAAAGAAAAACACAACAAACATTTTATGCTTGCAAATCATGCAACGTAGGACTTTGCGTTTCTCCCTGCTTCGAGATTTTCCACACTCAGTCTTCATTTTAAATTTTATTATTTCTTTTTGTAAATAGCCCTTGTCGTATATTTTTTATTAATGTGAAAGTATATTAATGTGTTTTGTCAATTAAAATTTTGGAATAATTGGAATAAAAATTTCAAAAATTATTTCTCAAGGTAAGCAAACTTTTTTTTTTATATATTTTCTTATAAATTGAAGGAAAAGCATTATTAAAGTCTAGTTTTAATGCTATAAGACAGATTACGTAATAATCTAAAATACTACCAAAAATTACGGTGGTAGGACTTAATTATCCGCGATTTTTTTTCTAAACTTAGGCCTAGTGGAGCAAAACCCCTGTCCTGTAGCATAATTCCTTTCACTTCCGCTTCGTCCTGAGCACGCGTCTTAGACAAAGGCGCCCCGTCGTCAAAAGGTTAAAACTGAAAGTAAATAACGTAAATTTTCATGGTCCGGTAGGAGACAGTGGTAAAGGATTGCTACCTGCAGTACTTGTAAAAGTTTCGAAAAATATTAGAGCAAAATGTTATAGATTTTTTGCGCTTTTACAATTTTTGCCACGACTCAGATGAAATAAGTGGATGGGGGGATGGAAGTGCCCTCTTTTACCGTAATTTCAATAAGGACTGCACTACCAGCATTCAACAGACTTAACCTATTGGTCATTGCTAGCCTGAAACTGTTAAGGTATAAGAGATTTTAAGTTGCATTATCAATTTGCACCATTATTTATGACATATGTATTAGTTTAGTACATCTAAATATTTATTATTTAAACAAACAAGTACACATGACTACTGCATGCTTAAAAGGGGGAGCCTCCTCTGGATACACTTGAAAAATCCAAAATTCTAATGACATATCTGTTGCACTGTGAGAAAATTTGGATCCTATGAAACACTGTAGTTTTTGGTATCTAAAAGTTTGGTATGATGTTTAGTTACAATGAAATATTAGCTTAGAGTTGAGTTGCGAAAGATGTCTTTTTAGTTTCCATCTGCTCATGACTGAAAATTAGGTATTTTCTGATTATCCACACTCCCCATTAAAACGTCACAGAAAGGTATTCATGATGCAATGCACTAGTCTCCTATGAGTATTTACATGGCAATAGGTATGCTCACATCACACATCGGTTTATCTGCATTTCTGAAATTCAACCATCACTTTTCTTGACTAGTATATCTTCCTACATTGATTATGTTTATCTGCTGGTTGATGAAAAAGAAAGCATTGCTATTTATGCAGAAATATGGCATTTTGTCTTAACAACACAGAATGCAATAATTCACATTCTGAACAGTTGTGCATCTTAGATGACAGATTTTTATGGAAATGCAATGTGAAAAATTGCATGCAAAACACTGGACTACGAACCAGAAATTGGTTTGAAGATCGACATATCTCGTTTACTACAACTGTACACTCTATTTCCTACTTACTGGTGGCAATGTGAAAGTTGTGTGCAGTTATGAGTTAATTTTTTTTTTTAATTTTTAAAGCAAAAACAGTTTACTATGCACAAAAAGAAAACAAAACAAAGGAAAAAAAAGAGAATTTCTTGAGAAAGTATGGATTTTATTATCTACATCTCGTATTTAAAATTTTTTTATTGATTAGTTGCAATTATTTTTCTATGGAATTCTTAATGTGCTGCTATTTTTAAAATGCCTCAGACCTTTTTGTTTGGCAAAAAATTAGTTGGCATGCAACTTTTCAGTGGTGTTGCAAATAACTTAAAAATATCACAAAAATCATTTTCTTTTTCAACTATTTCTTTATAACGGACACTGCAATCACATTTAAATGCAGCACTAATCTTAAATATTGATACAGACTATTCAAGAAAAGTCAGATTTTGATTTTTGATTTTCAAGAAAAGTCAGATTTTTCCATGTAACAGCATTTTATTACCACACAAATACTTAAAATATTTATAAAAAATGCTGACCACTGAAATTTGCACACTGCATTACCGTCTTTATATAGAGCCTTGGTGAATTCATTAAACTTAAATTTTAGTCTACAATGTACCAAGAAATTTTCAAACTTAGGTATGCACTTTATGTAAACCAAAAATGCTGTATACAAAATCTTCCATATTACCTTGAAGTGATTAATGTATTTTATTTTGACGCAGGTTCCAAGAAACATTTGAGAAAAAGTTTAGTTCTCTCTTTATGCTAAAAAATCTACTGTATATTGATCATGAAGCTATTAAATTCCTCTATCAATGCACTTTTGTTGTAAATCACATCTATACTTAAGTGAATGGGCAAAAGTGCCTTGATTGAAGGGTTGATTCAGTTCCATTCCGATACATGTTGTACTAAACTATTGTCTTACAACAAAATAGGTAAGACTTTTTAAGGAAACACACACTTTTTTTTACATACAGGGAAGACTTATCATTGTTTTTCTTTCTATTTACAAATGCCACATTCCAATTACTGCAAAATCAATAAACTGGATGATTAACTTCATTTGTATGATTTTTTTCTTTTACCTTTATATGTAAATGAATGATGGAAAACTAATTTTGATCAGTTTTAATTTAGATTCGAATTGATTACTTACGTGTAAATACAACATTTATCACAAAAACAATTAGAAATATGAAAGTCACAATGTTACAACATCATGAATGCTCACTGCATCAGCAAAAAAGTTAAGACTCAATAACTTGGAGAAATTCCTGAAATATATATGAAACATTAGAAAGGCTTATTGATTTCTAACCATATTCATATGGTATTTTACAGTACTAATGTTCCAAAAAACTATTTTTTGCTGTAAATTCATTGAATAAATACTGAGCATCAAGAAAGCTAGCACTCTCCAAGTAACAATTCAGAATATGCATGTATCTAAAAAAGCCCAAATGAATGGGGTTATTTAGTTGGGGGTCTTTTAATGAATTTATTCATTAAGTTGATTATGAATTTCAGTCCCAAAATATCTTTCAGAATGAAAACCATAATGAGCTTCTAAAAAAAGTTTAATTAAAATTATTAACTTCTGGACTACAATTCCTACACCAGCAGCTCAATTTTCCCACATTTTTGGTTATTATGGTTTTGCTTCTGTAAAAAAATTAACAGCCAAAAGAGGGGAAAACTACATGAAATTTGGGTATAACCTACCTTTCTAAACTGCATAACTAAATTCATGAGACTCGATGTAGCAGACTGAGAATGAGAAGATACAGTTGAAGACGACTGCATAAGATCATCAATTGATATTTTTTTCCTTAGATTTTGATATAGAAGCTTTTGTCTTTGAGTCAAAGGACAATAAACAAGAATTTCAATCTATTAAGAGAAAAGGGTCTATTAAATACTCAAAACATAACATTACAAAATGTACAATCTATAAAGAGTAAAAGAAATCTAAATGTTACAATTCTGATATATATCTATGAAAGAATACCTAAATTTTAGACTGCTAAATTTTAGACTGCATACGTCTATTCTAAAGCAAACTAGCTTGCTCATGCAAAAAATAATGAAAAACCCATGAAACACATACGAGTTAAGTTATAGAATACAGTTCCGAGTTAACTATATTTTATAAAATATGTTAAATCACAATTATAACATATTTTATAAAACTGAATATCAAAATTCAGCATATTTTCAGGTAGAAAATCAGAAGAATTGGCAGGGTCACCATCTTCATAGAATTAAACTAAAAAGCGTAATTCTATAATATAAAAGTAAAACACTGCAGATGACAAGAATTAACGGCTTTTTTTAAAAGTGACAACTAAATGGCACAGCATAATTAGGAAGTAATTTTTATGGCTGTTCCTATGAAGCATAAAAATTTCAATTACTCTTATTTCTAGAAACAATTAATACTTACAAGAATTTTGTTATATTTTATTATAAAAATTAGAAAATTTTATACTATCGCATTTTAAAAAAAAAGAGGGGGGGGGGGCATTTATTTTATAATTTTATATAATTACATTCATAATAGCCATTCATCGGTACTTTTCCATTTTGCTGGCGAAAATCTAAGAGAGCAGACTTTATTGCCGACAACACACAGTACACACATAAAATTTTTTTACATATGTTAGTTCTCAGAATTTTTTACTTCGGAGACATAAACCTTTTCAGATCGTTTCAAATTTTTTGAAATGGGTCTTTCATTTTCTTTCTCCACATAAATTCCCCTAGATAACATTCCAGATGTTGAAGAGCTGTTTTGTTTTTTGCGCTACGAATGTGAATACAATTTCATTTCATGATTATTATCACAAGTAGCAATTTTAGGCAAAACCTCTTTAGCTTGAAAGAATCTGACAGATTCTTCTTCTGCTCTGGGCAAATCCCAAATTTTTATTGGGTTTTCATCCATTTTTGATGTATTAGAAAAAAATAATTTAAAAATTTACCATGCTTTCATGGTACGACATTCTGATTTGCCGGTTTACATCATGTGACCCCAAGTGATCTCATCTCATGTAAACTACACTACAAAAATCTAATTCTCTCAGTAATTTATCTATACTAATTTCAAGTTAAATCTTAGTATGGAATACAAGTTTAAATGCAAGAATTATTTCAATTCGTACGAATTGCTTATTCAGAAATTATGTAAAACCGCAGTGCTTTACTTCGCTAGTGTAGTCTCATATCAGAATTGATGAATTTAATGTCTGACTTTGCCTTTTCTATATTTTTGCCTTTGGGTGAGTGGTATGATTGCACCCTAATTGACTTAATTACCGCAGATGGCCTTAGGGCATAAAATTGAAGTATCTGGTAAAAATTCTATATAATTGTATGCCAGTACTGAAATGATCAACGACCAATCTGATAAGAAATGGCTACAACTTGATTTGAAAATGCGGCGTAAAAGGTTACGAGTGGGGGTATTCCATATGGTGTCTGTTGTACCATTTTTGACGACCTTATTGCTTGCGCTGGTGAAATGGAAAAGTACCCATTCATCTAATCATTTATTAAATAAGATCAAAAGTTCAGGCAAAGATAGATGAAAAAATTACCTTGTCAGACAGCTCATTCTCAACATCTTTTTTGACTCGGCGTAACATAAATGGCTTCAAAATTTTGTGAAGTCTTGATAAATGCTCTGAAATACAGATAATCTCAAATTAAAAAGAGATATGCTAAAATTTTACAGTAACTTTATGAATACTTTTATCAAGCCATGTTTCTCAAAACAGTGATTATGTTCATCCACGGCTATTTTGATCACATTAACTAACAAATATTTATGATATATGTAAGATATAACAAAATACGATGGCTGCTTTAAAAATAATTGGCGACCTCAAAATTAACTGTTCTAGATTTGGTGCTCTCCCCTTGAATTCATATGTTCTCTCTGGTTCGAGATCTTTCCAAGTTACATAATGTTTAATGCAGATACCTCTTGGCCAACCAGAATAATTGCAAATCAAAACTTTTCTAACTCGAACTGAAACTTTTTCACTCCCTCCCTTCTTTCTTTGAAGTGCTGTGTTCACTTTTGCTTATACTTTCTTCCTGGCCAGACGCATTGCTGCTATGCTTAACCATCTAAATTGACTGACTTTAAAACTCATGTAATGGAAATTATTGTATTCAACCATAATTAAAAAATATCTTGTCTGCAAAAGGGTGATTTGACATGCGTAAAAAATGAAGATTGTGATTCTTCAAGCTTTGTTGTGCTGGATGTGTCATCGTGCCTTTCCACTCAGCCCTATCTACAGCCAGTACTGTCTTCTTACCCATTATGACTACTGAAAGATGCTAAAAAGTTCCAGTGTTTTGTTCTACGCTTTAATACGTTTACATGTATGTATATTAACATTTATTGCATTACTTTATTTATTAAATATCACGTTCTTTGCATTTAAACCACAAAATTCAACAGCAATATCACAAAAATAATTTAAAATGAACATACTTTCAGAATTTCTGATACACAGTCTCGCGCACTGGAGGTGAAAAATGCTTTTCCCCCCCATACAGTGTTGCCATTGCTCAATTTGAAATCATTGAGTTTGTCAATCAAAAATTCATTAAGTTTTGCAAAATATGAAATAGATAATAATACAAATTCAAAATTTGGACTTCCAGATACCCATATTTGAGTAGACGACTATACCATTCAAAATTTGATGTCTCCAAGTACACTTGTTTTTCTACAGTGCTAGAAACATACATTCACACAGATTCTTCATTATTTAATTCCTTTAAATATCATGCCGGGCTCTTAACATTTGGTAGCAACAATCTGTAAAGTGAAATGCTGCTGATAGTGAACCCAAGCAAAATTAATAGCCCTTCTGGGCAAATTGCCCCTTTGGTTTTTTTTTTTTTTAAACCCTCCTTGCAAATGTTGGTGCAGTTTCATTAATTTAATATAACTAAAAACACATAATTTTGCAACATTTTAATTAGGGAAAAGTAATTAATAGTGAATTGGCTGCAAATGTTATACAAACGTTAATTTATAAACTATTCATACGAATGATGCCGTACTTCTAATTTTAATGTTCACAAGACATTTTTGATTTCAGCACTTGTAAGAAAAACGACAATTTCATCCTCTTCATGTTTGGAAAGTCAATCATATGATGTGCTTTTGATTTGTTTTTGAAAGCAGCTGGCACACACCTTCTGTCATTAATGCTCCAACTGCAATTTTTTTTTTCATTAACATGCATTAAAAATTGCTCAATTCATGCTCTCTGGAGACACTGTTTCTTCAATTTCTTTCCTTTATCATTTATGAAAAAGCTGCAATGCTTAAAACAATTCTTTATTGTCTGTTCCAAGACGCAGCTCCATGAAATCCCTTGGAACTTAATACTTTACATTTTTCAGCAATGCAGCGTATCAAGATGATTACTTTTCCTTTGTACCTTATACCTATATCCGCACCATTGGTGTTATAAAAAGTTTCAAACTGGTAGCCTGCATCCAATTTCTGAATACATTTCAATTATGCATTAGTTGTACACATGGTGGTTATAATTTTAGAAACATAGAGATGTAGACCGAGCTTGTGTACAAAACTGCTATTGAATGGAAAAGAGAATGAATAGCTTCTGCTTGAGTTATCTCATGAGGCGTCCAGCAATTGAATTTGTGTGTCAAATTTATGTGATGCACAGAGCAACTAACTGATGTGGCATTAACGTCTAACTCCCTATCAAGCTCTCGAATGGTTGCATACTGATTTTCTTCCATAAGTTCTTGCAGGCAAGCCTCATCAACATGAGTAGGCCAGAGTGCTCTGCTTTTTGAATGTCATAGTCCTTGCTTTTGAACTTTTGATACCAAACCTTCAAAGTGTCATATGACAGAACATTAGTACCTAAAGCTGTACACATGATTTGATGACATTATGCAGCTGACTTTTTGCAACAGAACTGGAAGTAAATGATGGTTCTAATCTGGTAGCGTTATAGTTCCATTTCAGATACGTTATACATAATGAAAACGATATTTTTTTTTACAAATTTCACAACACATTGTTCTAAAGCAATTCTCTTTTTTTCAAATGTGAAAAATTATTAAAAAAAAATAGGATTAAACATGGCAATATGAACTGATTGCACAGACGATATTTGCAGTGGCAAAAAAACTTTTGTTAATACCTGGTATATACATGAGATTGTACACACCCTATAAACAGCTCCTGTGAATCAGATCCTTAAAAAAGTGTTTAATCCCCTCTCAGATCTTGATCTACTGTCTGGCCTCCTTGATCTCCATACTAAACACCTGTGTATTTTCAGGAGTGGGGCTACTTAATGTCCAGGCTGTCCCATAATCCTTAGCACAAAACATGGTATGAAACGGGAATTCGTTTCCACAGAACAAAATATTGCTCAACGCATGGTGAACAATGCAATTACATATAAAATTTTATGGCGCGGGACATACTGAATACTTGGCATTGCAAAACACTGTGTAATAAAGCAGCTATTAACTTAATCAGGCTTTCATCTGTGAAATGCCCCGCAAAGGATAGCACACAGTGGCAAAATTATAAGCTTTATTTTCTTTTTTGGCCTTGGGATTACCACAAAAAATCCCAATGCATGCCATTAATTTTAAGACAAACCACATCCTCCTGTGATATCTAGTTCAATTTTGTAACATTTTTTAACAATCTCATGATTTTTTGGTGTCCCTTTTATATTTACTTTCACAAACAAGCTTAAGTTAGACCAGTGATTCTCAAATTGTGGTGTGTGCATTCCTATGGGATATGCGAGACATTTTCCGAAGGTATATAAATATCTCTCTATGTAAAAATTATTTAGCACTCTTCAAACTTGATAAAGGAGTTTCAGTATTTAAAAAAAAATTACAAGATTTGAACATTTACAAGATTTAAACAAATTCATAATTAAGTTGAAGGAAGTTTTAAGTGAGCTTGCTTGAAACATGCAACCCTCTTTTGCAACATACTTATTAATTTGATTGGAATTTCAGTTTCTCAAATTTTAAAGGCAGATATAAATAAGATATTATATTTTCTCATTTAGTCAAGAACTGAAGACCTTGTTTGTTTAAAAAAGCAATCCTTTGCTTTTTGGAAGAACAAGCTGATTTGATTACAGTATCCCATCAGGCTGGGTTTGTTGAAACTGAAGACAAATTATCAAGACTTCCTGCTCTTATGGAAGTCCAGGAAACATTAGCAAACATTCATTGCAAAGTAAGATAGTAAGCTTCTGAGTACTTGAATTCAACACTTCCTTATCTTGAAAATCAATTACTGAACCTACATCTCTGCATCTCAGGATACTCTTTGTGGATAATAACCATGGCAATCCCACCAGATACAAAGCATGATCTTTTTGGTAGGCAAATTGTGCTTTGCAACGTTGCCGAGGGACTCATTGGTTACAGACCAACCCCTTTTTTAGCCTGTGTTGTTGAAGTAAATCCACTTTTCATCACAAGTTATGATCCGGTCCAGAATTTTGCCCTTGCATTGATATTCCAGAAGATTAGTGCAGGCTCAAACACGTCAGTCCTTATTTGCTTGAGTCAGCTCCTGCAGCTGCCAGTGGATGAACTTGTACATCAAGTTTTATGCGATACATAGCGTGACTAATGGACATGGCACTAATGTCTAACTTCTTAGCAAGTTCTCGAGTGGTTGCATACTGACCTCCTTTCACAAGTTTTCACAGGCGGGCCAGAGCGCTTTGCTTCTTGAATGCCATACTCCTTGTTTTTAACTTTCAGTGCCAAACTTCCACAGTGTCATATGATACAACATTAATAAAACTGTACACATGATCTGATGACATTCTGTAGCTGACTTTTGTAAATAATAGTTCTAACCTGGTAGCGTAATAGTTTCATTTCAGACACTTTGTGCCTAATGATAACGATATATATATTTACAAATTTTGCAATACAGTGTAAAGCAAGTCTCCTTGTTTGAAATGCCAAAAATTTTTTGACCGAAATATGATTAAGCAAGCCAAAGGGAACCATTTGTGTAGACGATATTTGCAGTTCCGGGAAACTTTTGTTAAAATCCAATAGTGCATCTAGGATTATACATTCTGGAATGGAATACACAGCAACAACTTTTGTTGACAACTTTATACTTAATCTACATTCAAACTCAGCGGCAATTAGTTTTACAATTTTTTCATACATTTGATTCCCTAGCAATCTATAACATTAAAGCCTGTATATTACAGCACAAGAAAATCTGTAAATCAGATAAACTTACTCTGAATATAAATATTAGTAAAATCGATTATATTTCAGTATGTTAAACTCTTTGTATGAGATATTTAAAGAAGTTTGAAAAAAGTAATATTTAAAAAAAAAAAAGGTAAAGGTATTTATTTACTAAATACTGTTCTAATTAACCTGATTTAATATTCAAACCTAGAATTTAATTGAAAAAACATGAAGATAAAGCACAGAAGCATGTTAATTCTAAAAAATTAAAATAAATAAAAGAATAATAAAAGAAATATGAAGATTTTCAAAGACATAACAAAAATAAATATTTTATATGAAATGGGCAAATTAAAGCAAAGTTCTTGGTGAAGTGTAAATTATGCTAGCTTTGTGAAAGAAATGGTGCACTACTGTAAGATGGATCCCAGTTCCAATATATTAACTGAATCTGATTTTATTTCCTTTTTTCAACCTATATCAGCACCATTTATATAACAATTTCAATTTATAATGAAAACTTTTATCAAAGATTTGAATCATACAATACTTCGAAGAACAGTGAATAAGTAAATGAATAATACTTACTTTCATCAATAACAGATTTATTTTCTGCATGGCTTTCAATATCTTTAGAAAACCACTCATTAAATTCTTCATGAGAGTCAAATAGCGTTGGCATGATAAAATGAAGCAATGCCCATAACTGAAATAATGTAATAAATAACTTCATTTCTTAAAGAATAAAACAGAAGGCATATATTATCACTAATTTTTTTATAAAAAATATCTTAATTTTAAACACTGATTCCCTAAATGTGAATACAAAATTTATAAATGCAAGATAACCAACTCAGTAATGAAGAAAAGGATCCTTTACCTTCCCCCCTTTTTTTTAATATTTTCTTCCTCATTCAATACATCTAAATTTTGAACCCACATCAATCACTTCACAGTTTTTTTTAATTGCAAAAAAATGTATTTTTCATGAAAATGTATCAAATATAGATGACAAGTATGACACAGTTTTTGCAACAAAATTGAAAAACAGGATTAATTTAATAACATGATAAAATGAAACAATGAAAATTATATTAATAATACATTATAGGCAATAAGCTACATTTGTAGCTTTAATATTTTATTTTTCAAATGTCCGTTCTCTGTAAACATTTCATTCTAAAAACATAAGAAAAATAAGTTTTTGAGAAATAAATTATCAGAATTGCTTCTTCAACTTTATATCTACTGAATTTTAAAAAAATGTTTTGCATTTTTTGAGTATTTTACACTAAATGGATATACTGCAACAAAAATCTAGTATCTTGCTTTTTATCTTCATGAACTCTTTGAGTACCAAACTGCCACCACGTAGCCGTTCATTTAGACGACCACAACTGCCCCAAAATGGCCGAGATTGAGATCTTGTTTTCTTCCCTCTTCCTAAGATATTCAGTAGCAGGTGCAGTTTCTCCAAATGCATTGTATCAGTTTACTGCATACAGCTTGTCCTAAGAGGTTTATTTGTGGTTTCTTATCTTTAGGTTCTGTAAGACATTTCATTGTTATTCTTTTTTGTTCAGTGTGCTTTTAAGGATTATATTTATTTTTAACCAATTTATTCCTTTGTGCAAAAATAATAGAATTAAACAAAATCTCAGTTGTGATCATAACAAAGCTAGAGAGGCTTGTTGAACTGACCTTCAGAATAGGTCTATAAAGAATGCAGTCAAAGGCTAATGGAATCTTTGTTAGAAAGTAGAAAAGATGTCATTCAAAATTTTCACATCTATTTCAGAGTGAATGAACGGGGAGAGGAGGAAATTGTTTGTGAAACTGGAAAAGTATTTCATGTGCTTTGGTATTTTAAGGATATAAGTTACCAAAGGCTTTGGATTTCAAAGAATTAATCAAAGATAAAAACATACAATTTAACAAAACTGATATACAAAACATAAAATTTTATAATAATTTCTTGAAACATATTTAATGCAAATGAATAAAACCAGAGAATAATCTCATAAAAACTGTGTTATATAAATTTTTCAAGAATAAACACGGGAAATGATTCCTTTTTTTTTTATCAGATTTAAGAATGGTTCATGATATTTTTAATTTAGTAGAAAAATTTACTAACAGATATATTTTTTGAAAAAGAGAGGAATAATCGAATCTCCTTGCTGAAACTACTACAAAGTACAGACGAGAATACGAAAACACTTAAAGATTTTATTTATTTAATGCAATCTAATGTTATAAAAATTGAAATGATGGCCTTCAGTCAATACAAATATAATGCACAAGTTTGAAATGCAAGTTTAGATAGAAAGGATTTTGAAACTGATTCATAAATTTTTAATTTTGTTTAATATAATTAGGCAGCTAATATGAATAGAAAATTTAGCTTAGTATTTAATAACAGTTTAAGTAATTTAAAAATTAGCTTAGGTATTTTCTCTTGCACACAAATAATAATAAATTGTGATATATATATATATATATATATATATTTCATTTTCAATTAAGCTAATAAGATCAATGTGATTAAAATTGCATTCCAAGATTGAAACTTTCAGATGTTAAGTTTGTAATCTACAAGAGCAGAATCTCATATTACAGGTAATATATTTATTCTTCAGTTTGGATTTAACTTTCAGTGTTTTTAAGCTCAATTCTCTAAGTTTTCCTGATTATTAATAGAAATATTAAATTTTCAATGGATATTTCAGATACAGTGTGCAGATTACCAATATGTTTATATATTTTAAAAGGAATCGCTATTTCCTTAGACACTAAAATTTATCACTATCAAAGAATTATACATACATTTATATAAACAAATGCTTTCATTACATAAACAAATAAGAAAAAACATAACAGTGTTCACTTACTTCAGCCATACTGTTTTGTATTGGAGTACCGGTCAAGAGAAGGCGATTACGACAATTAAAACCAAGAAGTATTTTCCATCGAACACTATAAGAGATTTATGAATTACTGTACTCTAAAAGCTATCATAGTAGGGTAAAATAATAATTTTTGAAAACGTACAACATAAATTATGCAACTTCAAAGACTATACAACATTTAATGTTCACACTTTTTATTTAATACGTTTATTTCAAATGTAAGATTATAAAAAATAAATTTAAAAAAAACTAACCTTGATGTACTTTTAATAGCTTGTGCTTCGTCCAATACCATATACTGCCATTTGATTCTCTGAAAATACTTTACATCCTGGACAACTAGTTGGTAGCTGGTAATAAGGACATGAAATGAAGCATTTTCCGTATGTAGATCCTTCTGACTCCAAAACTTTCTTAAGACTTTCCTGTCACTAGCATTACCCCAATAAGGAAGCACCTAAGATAAATACGCAAATTTTTTAAAAAGATGTGAAAACAAGTAATAAAAAACACAACTCCAAAAGCCTGGCATGTGTTTAGTATATAATGTCTGTCTATAAGTAATGGGACTGGCCTTGTAATTCTCTTTGAATGCAAAATTAATCAAATGACTTTCGGGGGAGAGATTTCAGACATGTCTCGGCCTGCAGAACAAGCCTCAGCACTATCAAACTCTCAGAGTTTTGCAAGCTGTGGTTAAAAGTACTTTACATTTCACCTTGCTTGCCATTAAAATGTTAACTGTTAAAATTGATCAGCATGTAATTTGAAACCTAGATCTTTCAATACAATTCAAAGAGAAAAAAAAACTCTTCACCAAGAATAAGAGCAAATACAACTTAAAAGAATGCTGACTGCATTTTTTGATAGCAAGGGTATCATTTTATTATTTGTATTCTCGTTAAAAAGTGAGTTCCAAAGAGCAAGAACAGTGAATTAGCATTATTATAGAGAAGTTTTAATTAGCTGAGAGAAAGATTTAGGAGGGAACCCCCCCAGAAGTCTGGCACGGTTTCATTCTGCATCAAGACTATGACCCTTTGCACACTCTCCAGGAAACAGTTTATGGTTGAAAAATGGATTGCAACACTGGACCATCTTCTGTTTTTCTGACTTAGCACCCTATGACTTTTCCCAAATAAAATGTATGTGTTACCAACAAAGTATGAAACACCAGCATTCTATAGAATGCAGGACGATTTTAGGCAAAGTATGAAATATGAAAATTATTACATACTTTCCCTA
>KK116466.1:356355-410187 GCA_000611955.2 Stegodyphus mimosarum
CAGTTATTGAATGTTGAAGCTGGTGCAATGATGAGAAATGGGCCCCATATACCTTGTGCCTGTAAAAACAGTTTAAATACAAATGCTTTAATGATCTAAATTTTTCATTGGTGTTCATACAAATTCTGGTCTCAGTTTTCTAGTATTATAATGAATGCAAGTCTGAAAATATAGTTATCAAGGCATTATATTCAGAATACATGCTGACATTAAAAATATTCTTAGCAGTCTTTCTAAGACTAGAGTATTACATTATACTATGTTAGTGTATACTAGCTTCCACTTGTATCGAAATGTGTTGCCACTGCAATAAAATTGAACTGTCCTAAACAAGTAGCTGAAAACAGGTCACACCTCATTAATTGATGACTATGTATAGAGTAGCAATTGGTGTTCTTTGGTTTAATCCAATTTTAATAATCTATCCAAATTTTCCTGCACTACCCCATATCAGTGCCTTACAGTACACACAAGTTAGCCTATAGCCAACTACTTCAGTGGCCTTCAATTCCACTGCCCTACTAATTTGATTCTCAGTGACCAACAGCATTTAAAGGAAAAAGGTATACTATATTTTACTCTAAAAATTCATCTTACTTTACTGCTCCATATAAGTGACACACAGGCTGACCTTTGATTTACAGGCCACATGAGACCAACAACCTGGACAAGCATGCTTTGGTTTGATTTAGTTTAATCCTGGCATTGAATTTTAACTTAAAAAAAACGTATCTTAATTTAGTGCACTATTCCACAATGGTAGCCAGTGAATTAGCTACCAGAGTCCGACAACCTGTATCTCACTGATGTCTTTTGATTTATTTTAAAGTCTTATACAAATTTAGTGCACACATCACATTGATGACCTATTTGTTAACAATTTCTTTGCCAATAATGTATTTTTATTTTGTCTATAAAAGTTACTAATGGAACACATAGTTTTCAATCTGAGATTTTTAGAACAACAAAAGCATGTTTCGATATATGAATGTAACTTAAATGAAATCAAACTACATTTATAATTCTAAATCATAAAAATGAATTTGTGATTAAAATTTTCCTTAACTGTTCATTAATTAAATCTTCATTAAAAACTGCAAATAATAAAAGTTAGTCCTCAAACATACCTATGAAATAATACAAAAATGCAAATATTTTATATATGGCATGTATAAGTAAAAAATTATTACAAGAGTTTAATACAATCAACTTCTGATTAATTGGACCCCATCTTAAAAAAAGTTAAACAAATTTAACAGAATGATGAAAAAATTAATACCACAGATCATCATCAATATAAAACAAAACGGTCCATGGAAAATTAAAAAGGAAAAGAAAAAATGCACAGGATAACACCAGTGATAGCAAATGATATAATTTCTTGAAATTGTTTTAATCCACAACAGCAGACAATTTAATTTTATGACTGAACCCTCCCTCCTCCCCATATAAAAAAATCAACGCCTTTTTTTAAGCAAGCTTGAACTCAATGAGACTGTTTATGTTTCTTTTAAAAGCACTGTTTTTTTAATGCCATTTGTAATTCAATTTCCTCCTTTTTAATAATGTGCATTCTTTTTGTTGCGAATACTGATTTCATTAGCATAACTAAATTAATTTATTATAGAGATTAAATTACTCAAAAATATAATTAAACTGTTAATTATAAGATAATACTGTTTCCTAGATTAATTAAATGTATTAACATGTATTATACACTATTTATACCTTCACAGTATGCATATACAATTTATGTATTTTACTAAGTTTTCCATTCAGTTCTTTAAAATAATTTCAAGCTCTTAACTATATACTTTTTCATTATGATAGATTATAAGTATTTTCAAATATATGAATTAAAACAGCGACATAGAAAATATAAAAATCAACAGAAATATCTATTATGCAATCTTAATACCTTAAAAGGGTATCACTCTCCTGATTTAGCTACAAATAATAAAACATTGTAACAAAAGATAATCTTTGTATTAAAAAGACAGAAAATTAAAGATAATCTTTGTATTAAAAAGACAGAAAATTAAAGATAATCATACAACTTACTTTTATCAAGGTAGCTAAGAAAGCAATAGTCTGTACAGTTTTACCAAGCCCCATTTCATCAGCTAAAATACCATTAATACCTTTGTCATATAAACTATACAACCAGTTCATACCCTATAAAAAGGTAAGAATGCAAAGATTAGCTTTAAATTAATATAAATGACTTAAAGGAATGTTAAAAAGTAATAAATGACATAAGAATTATTAAAACAATTTCAATATTATTAATAGACAGCAGCATAATTAATTACTTTCAACTGATATGACTTCAATTTTCCAACAAACATTGAAGGCTGCGGATGTTCCTCTTCCAATCCTATAGATGGATTTGTTAACTTGAAATTTTCATCAACTGGAAAAGAAGGGGAATTAAGGATAAACTTTCAGCTGCATAATTAAAACTCATGAAATTCACTTCATTACATAAATATGTTTACTAAAATTACAAAATTTATCCCAAACAATAAATCCTAAGATATAATCAGAAATTTCCTAATTATTAAAAAAATTTAACTTATTTGTTTTAATGCCTGATAAAAACAATTTTCATATGGATCTCACCCAGAGAAAAACTATTTAAATATAAAGTAGTTAAAAGATCTAAAATTTTGGTTTTGTCATGGGCACTCTTATAAGGGGAAAAAAAACTGCTTGATTGGAACCTTTAAGGAAACCATTTTAAAGGATACTGGTTTGTGTAAAAAAATCCTGAAAAAATATCAAACAGCACTAGGAGATGTACTCAAATCCAAAATTTACAATAAAAAGTGGGGGGTTCAGATAAAAGAAATTCAAATTTCATTTAATTTATCAAAAATTCTACATTCAAGAGGTAAAACAAAAGGTGTTAATATTAGAAAATGAGACCAACATATAATTACATAGCTGCAACAAACAAAAAATACTAGATTTTTGGTGCAAAAAAAGCTCTTCAGTAAAGCCCTGTTAATAAAGAATGTGATAACTTCTGCTAGAAGTATTCTCAATAGCATCAATCCATGCTAAGAATATGAGCTATGGTATATCTACCCATTCACAAAACATGTATTTTCTTCGTTCAAAAGTTCCAGATGAGTCACAGAAAGATATTTAACATCTTCCAAGCACATTCCACACATGCTCAATCAGACTCAAGACCACCGATTGTGATAGCTTTTCAACAAAAAGCATCGTTTCTAGATATTCTAGATATAGCAAGCATTCTATGATCTTGTGCATTGACATCAAGACCCATGGCTACAAGAAACGGTGAACACACTTAGCAAGAATGTGATCTGTAGTGTACTGCAGACGATAAGATGTGGAGATCAGTGTGACACCACTGGCAAAAATCCCTACTCAAACCACTGCCTCTGGATATTTATATGCAAAATATTTTCTATGAAGTACCTTTGGCATACATTTATTACACATGCAAATTTTATAGGTAAACATTATTTCCTTCACTATATCAATTTCTCCCTTTATTGCCCAATTCTGGACACCAATTCATAAAAATTAGAAAAAAAAATTTCTTAAGTCAAAAAAATTCAGTAAGATACTTTTCTATAGCTATATATAATATAGTTCCATTACTATATCTTCAATAGCAGACTTGTCAGTAACCAATCATTTACTGGAAGTATTTTTTTAAAAGAATGCTAATTAATATAAAAGACTGTACACTATAAAACCACTTACATTCATTTTGAACATTCACCTGTTTCTTCTTTACTGGAGGTAAAACTGCATCAAATGCTGTAGTCTGTAGGGGAAAAAAAAAAAAAAAAAGAAAGAAATTACAGATTTTTGTTTTTGTCAATACATTTTAACACTTTATTAAGATGGTCTTCATTACAGTTAAAAAGTATAACAATCCTCTGAAAAGTCTTTTTGTTCTTTCTCTTATAAAGAGCTGCATTTGAACAGAATTTACTAACAAGATTTAAAAAGTTATTTATTTTGTTGTTTGTTTTCATAACCTTTTTATTAATATAATTTTTAGACCATTAAAAAGACAAGAAAAAATATTTTAAGTGATAAATTAATGTATATTAGGAACACAGTTTATGGTCGGACAAAAAATGGCTATTCTGCTTAGAAATGTTCGTAAATTTTATGAGCAGCAAATATTGACTTAACAGATGTCTTAAGAATAATATTTAAGCATACAAATTTTGACAATTTCGATGATATTTTTAAGTCTAAACAAAATGCCCTGGATTTACAGGGCGGAAAAGAAAAACATACCTTATCTACATGAGCTTTATAAGCTGTATCAGCATTTTTAAGTGCTAATGCTTTCATTTCTTCAGGATCTACAAAATAAAATATATTCAGATAATATATATGTAAAATAAGAATACAGCACTTTATGCTTAAAATGCCACATTGGCTCAAAAGTAAATAAAAACAATTTTTAAACATAAAATATCAATCACATAACTCAAATCAGAAAAAATAGAAAATAAAATATTAAACATAGTTTTCATGTAAGAACATTTTATGATAGAACAGAACAAGATTACATACATGGGACATCAAAACTTGATCAATGGTGTGTAGTTATAGCCTCTATATGTTACTGATAAATATCATCACCTCCCTGGAGCTGCAACAGCTAAATTTAGCAAACTAAAAATAACCTTTTGGCATTTCCAATAGCATAATTGTAATTCTTTATGTAATCAACATAGCAGCAGACAAAATTTATAAAGAACTAGAAAGAGTTAGGCATTTACATGAACATGAGCTATCAGCTGAAAAACATACTAACATAAGTGAACTAATACTGAATGTTTGACCTTTAATTTTTCACACTGATATTTCCCTAAAATATTATGTGCAAAGTGCACCTTCCTGATATACTTTAAACCCAGACTTATCCATAGATTTTTATACAGTACAGTAGAGCTGGTCAGTTAATGGCCTGTGAGTTATACATTTATCTCTTTGTCTTATTAATTACGAATTTCCTAACATGTATCTAGTTTCGTATTCTGAACAATTCTATTTCTAGGATCTGAAAAGATATAGAGCTTTACTAAATACTGACTTTAACTGATTAACTTGCTGAATTTGCATAAGAACCACACTGTTCTCAAAATTTCATTTTAAACCTTGAAAATTTTTTAAGATAACTGCTTAACTAAAAGCAATTAAAAATGGCATTTGATATTCTGTATGTGCAAGATCTTTTATATTGCCTCAGTATTGTTTTATTTGCAAAATAATTACAAAACAAATACAATTACTTATTATCTTTAAATGAATCGTGAATTACTATTCCAGGACATATTCCTCAATAAAAGGCAAACAAAATACAAGGGCATTTATAATTCCCACACGGTTTTCAAAATTTATGACTTAGATATCATAAGGAATACAGCAAAAATATACAAATCAATACATAAATAATCTCTCGAAGTTCTACATATACTTTAATGGATGCTCAATGGAAGCTGTGCACATGTGGACAGAGAATTTGATCACAGCAGACATTCCAAAACAAACTATTCATTTTGCATAATTTGAACAATACACAAATTGTTTCCACTTGATATTCCATTTCAAATCTCCACAGCAAATTTACAGACTTGCAGTTAGTAAACTCCATAAATTTCACATTCATTAAATGTTATGTTTGTTTTGAAACTGCCACATGTACTAAATTTATTTATATGACAGGGTTTATTATGAGTACAAACTTGAAGAAATTCTTTAGATACAACAATTAATTTAAAGTTTCAAAATGCTGAATGGAATTATGAATCACCATGTATTATTATGTAAACCGAGCAACATAAGCCAGAGGACAAAAGTTCAAAAGCTGGCCACCTATGCAAAGCACAATTACTTGGGGGGGGGAAGATGTTCAAGATCAATTAATTGATTAATTCACAATAGCACTTGCAAGTTTCTTTAATAGACTATTAATACTTTAATTTAATGACCATTCCTCAATAAAGCTGACTGTTGTGTTCACTCTTTCATTTTCAAGAGAACATTTGATGTGGGAAATGCAGGAAGACATTGGATTTGGGATAACAAAATGCTGACAAAATTTTAACTAACAGATTTAAAATTAGACATTACAGAAAAACCCCTGTCTTTCTTTAAACAGCAGCAACACTTTATACTTTTTAAGAAAATAAGATAAATTTAAGCATGATAACTGGTTTTGATATATTACAATATACCAATAGGAAAGATAAGGAGAGGAAAAATATTTGACAAAATAAAGAAAATTTTAAAGTAAGTTTAATATACACACATGGCCCTTAATAAATTTATATCTGAAATGGAAACCCTCAAAACCATTTCCACACAATTTGCCAGCAATATAGTATTCTAAATTATGCAGATAAAATTTGTTTTAAGTTTACTATATACTGGAATCAAAGTTCAGCAATTTAAGCAACAGGTTAATTAATCCTATAATACTGATGGATTCAGATTCCATCAGATGAAATATTTCTCTCCTCTAACCAAGTGTTTTTAATAAACGTGTAAGTTAAACTAACCAATAATTATGATTTGGATCTGTACTTTAACTTCTCCTGCCCATTTCTTCACCAGAATGCAAGTGAGTTAGCCCGTATTTAAAATGAGATTTTTGGAGTTCTAAGAAGAGTGCATGTCTAGCCTTAGTGTGCTATGTTTAGTTCCTACCAGCTTTGATACTTGTAATTATTTGGCTTTGCATTATACTGTTGCAGACACCTTGATTTTGATGTTCCATTCAGAATTACTAGACCAGCTTAGCATAAAATTTAACCATGTAGTCTTCAACTACTGTTCTACGTTAAACTTGAATTTGACTGTTCTGTTTAATTACTTTACCATGAGCTTGCGGCTGATATTGTTAGCACAAGATTTATGTTCCAATTTCTGCTCAAGTAAAAGGGTTATTTAAAACGTTTCTGTGATTTTGTAGTTACTTCAGACATTGCGATAGTCTATTTCAAATCTGTTTAGGGTTTTTAGACTAATTAACATCTCCAGATCCCTACAAATGTCAAATATAAAAATAATAAAAATAGCCTACTGTAATTATCATCATCCTTTAATAATGAGCTAGCAGAAGCTTCTGGATCCTTCTTTGGCTCATCTAATTGCCGGAGAATTTGTTCTTCTTGAACATCTTGCAATCCAGTTATTTTTCGACTCATAAAATGAGCATAAAGTTCCGTCTGAGTGATTAAAAAATTCAGTTTTCTTTGTTGCCGTTTTGCCTACAGAAAGCAAAAAAATTATACATACCTTCCAAATTCACTTTATTATATTTTACCAAAGAAACTGTTCAGCTAAATATAATTTTTCTTACAAATTCAAATTCTTTCATTATTTTTTAATATGAAATCTCATATTTATGTAAATATTTACAAACTTGGGTTTAGACAACTTATTATTATAAAAATAAGATTAATCTGCTAATAGAACGTAAAGATAAAATATGTACGTTTTTATAACATTTTATGCATTAATTAAATGCAGAAGGTGTATATTACAAACAATATTAATGATTAAGTAAAATATAAAAAACAATGAGCAGTAATCCTTTGCACAAAAAAAATTTCAAAAATATACAAATTTTGGTATAATTTGAACTGTTAGGAGGAATTATTCGGATTCTCATTTTTTTCTAGGTCATAAAAAAGTCAGGAAATTTTAAGGTTTGGGGAACACTTTTTTTTTAGAACATTACATCAATAACTTCTATTTTCTTTCTGCAGAACTCAGATATGTAAGAGTCTGGAAGAAATCAGAAAATATAATTCTCATTTTAGACTACGGAAATTGGTATTTTGATTTCAAAGAAGCAAATATTCTTTAAAGAAAGAAATACATTACAATCTAAAAATTTCAGAATAAAGAAGAATATTTAAAAGCTATAAGGATTTTTCAAATTTTTAAATGAGAAAATTAATTTTTTTTATTATATCGACTGGACTAAAACAATTATACACTAAATAATTATGATTAGCCTGCTAGTTTAAGAATTAACTTCCAAATAATCAAGATACTAAACATAAAAATCATAGAGAGGTGTTACAAATAGCAAAGCCAAACAAACGGTAGTAGAAAAAAATTTACCATGATCTGCTATAAAAAATAATGGCTAACGGAGAGTTATGCATTGATTTAGTAATGAAATGCCTGTGAATTCAAATGAAACATCTTAAACTGGCTCTTCTAAGAAGGAGGGAGGGGTAATGAGACAGTGTAAAAAATAACTTCAGTCTAATCATCAACTCAACACATTGAATTATGAAATTAAAAATACTAGAAGATAAAAACTACATAAGGCATAAAACAACATACCTCTCGAAGTTCAATATCCAACCTCAACTGCTCTTGAGCTTCTTTCTCAGCTCTTTTACGATGTTCTTTTTCTACTTTTTCATAACGCTTCCAATAAAGCATCATTTCTTTAGTCAAGCGCCTAGCACGACCTGGGATATCTTTCACTAGTTTCTGAGATACCAAGGCAGATTTTCTGACTTCACGCTGACAAGCCTGAGCCAACTTTAAAAGAAAACAAAAAATCAATTATATACTTCTCTACTTAGCAAACAAATTGAAATATATGATATATATATATATATATATACAAACACACAAGAAATTGAAACACACATTAAAAAAAAAAAAGGAAAATTAAAAAAAAAAACAGAATTAATACATTAAACCTGAATGAGTTCCTCTCATAATCATAAAATGTTACAATTATCTATACAAACTTTAAAATCAATATATAATGCATACAGTTCTCTTTTCACTTCCTTTAGCTATATAAAAATATTTTACTTCATGAAAAGAATAATATACCTTTTTAGCTGTGGTAAGAGTTTCTTTATGAGCAGCTGACATCTGTTTTTGAGCCTAAAAAATATTGTCTTCTTTTAAATTTTCCAACTTATTTAACAAGATAACATTATAAGACTGCAATTATGCTATAAGTCACATTTTCAATGTAATAAGAAATACATTCTTACACAATTTTAAAATGTAATTTAATAATTTATTAAAAAGTTACCCTTCCTATTTCTTTTTTGCCAATAGCAATCCACAACCTCTTTCTTTTAACATTCATTACAGCTTCATGAGAAACGGAATTTTTCTTTTTCGCATGATGCTTATGAATGGATGTCTCGGTTGAATCTTCTTTCTTTCCTTTACCTTCAACGTTTTTGGTACCAGTAGAAGAGTCCTTTAAAAATCAATAGTTTATAAGATTTAACAGTTACATATTAAATAAATACCATTTCATAAAAGCTTGAACTTCTAGTTCAGTTTGACCATAAACATTCTGATTTGAGAAAAGGGGGGGAATAAAAAACACTCAAGATGTTCTTTAAATGGCCTGATTTGACATTTTCCCCAAAATACTTTATTAACATACCATTTTATACACACACACACACACACACACAAAAAAAAAGGTACAATAGCTTCACATTATTTGAAAGTATGCCTAAATTTTGGTACATAAAAAAAATAATTCTCTGTATACACATTTAGTAAATTCTGTAACAACTTGATGATTAGAAGATAGCTGTGTAGATAATCAGATAACATTCACAGAGAGATATGGCCAAAGACAAGAAAATTTATTTCTAAAAATCCTTGCAATACATATTCTCAATCACACCTCATTGTGGGTGCGATATTCACTTTATGATTTTGTATAGCTTATATATCTTTAAATAATGGTGAAAAAAAACCCAAATTAACAGGGTCTGTCATTTCCTGGTCCGCAATAAGTAGTAAATTTCTTTGAGATTTAATGTGGTAAATGCATGGGACATGTGTGTCTGAGCATAAAAAGATTAATGCAGAACAAAAAGACATTTTATAAAAATAATCTCAACTTTTTAAGTTTCCCCAAACGACATAAGACTATATGAAAAGGAAAAGAAATAATTCAAATAAAATTGAGAATTTCCAAATACCCCATTTCTGAATGTAAATACACAATAAAATTTAATACTTGTGTGCTATCTGCTACTGGGGGTTTGATATATGTTCCAAACATTGACACTTTTGCATACTACATCCAGCTCTTGGCAAATATGAGTAATGTTAACTACTTACACAGTACTGTGATGTATTGGCGACACCAACTAACTAAACGTGCAGGGGCACGTTCTCAAACACAGGCACCAAAAAGTTTAGTTTCTGAGCGAGATATCAGAAGAGAGAAGGCTCATGGGAGCTTGTTGTTAAAACAAAATTATCCCATAATAATATAATTAATGTAGATATTCCAATTATTAATAGTCTAGTTTTAGTGATTTAGTGTGTAGCAAAGATATGATGACTGAGGAGTATTTCAAGTGGTAAGTAAATCCACATGGTTGATTCAAACCATCTTCCTATTCTTACTGTACGCCAGCCTTTTTCATTACTGCATTTCTATGATATATTCCACTAATAAGATATAATGCCAGCATTAAAGACTCACACAGAAAACTGAGAGGTAGCCCTTCACTGGCAAGTCATCATCAAAACTTTAACAATAATACTTTTAACAACTGAAGTTTCCAGTGAAAGAAATCAGTAAAATAACTAACTGAACTCTCAGAAACATAGCCTTTATTATTAAGAAATTTTTTTTAAAAAAAGGGCTTACCTGTTCATCTTTCTTATTAACTTCTGATTTTATTTTCCTCAATTTAGCTAAAATAATAAATATATTCATATTGATATAAAAACACAATATTTAATGAAAGAAAAATTTGATCTCACAAATTAAATCTAAAAAGTTTAAAAAGAGTAATGGCAAAATATTCAATAATTAAGAAAAAATTATTATGATAAAAAAGAATGAAGACTTACTTCTGCTTGTTAAAGACACATGTCATGCAAACAATATTAATATATAAAATGGATACTTTCTGATTATCTGCAGCCCTCTCCTGAAAAGTCACCAAACAGAAGGAACCGATTTTTTGCAAAGATGCGAAAGACAACAGCCAATTTTTTTTTAAAGAAAGGCACTGCACAAGGTAAAGGGCACTTTTACCCACGTACACAGAAATTTGTTTTAGCTTAAAAAACATTAGAGAAATACAGCAATTCAGTTTCATGTATACTGTTGGTTCTTTCCATGTACCAAAGCGACCTGTTTTTGCTTTAAAAAAAAATTACAGAACAGCACACATTTGGTATTACACATAGTGTTGTTTTCCCAAGTACAGAGGGTTTTTTTTTTTTTTTTTTTTTTTTAAAGGGGAAAACTGCACAACTTTGGCATTGCACATAATTGTTGTTTTCCCATGTACACAGTAATCTGTTTTTGCTTTTAAAAAGAATTAAAGAATTACACAAATTCAGCACTGGAAAGAAAAAATTTTTGCACTGTTCACTATTAGGTAAAATGCCATATTTCTGAAGAAAGGCAATGCTTTCTTTTTCATCAGGCTGCTTCTTTTTATCAGCTTATGCAAATTCTACATTACGATTCCTTAAACAACAAACACTAATGACTATCAAATTTAAAAGGAAATGTGCCTTTGACGGAATTGGCAATTGTCTGCTGCATTCGCACACATACCTGGGATGAGATATAAATTTGTTAAATATTACGAGTTACCTATTTTGACTCGTTGCCTCATGAATGCATTTCAGGGCAGGGTGTAGATAGTCAGAAAATACCACAGAATGTTTTTAAAGATACCTTATATATACCGTAGTTCCTCACCCTTTTTACTAATTTTATCACCCGAAAATCAAGAGGGGAAAATTAAGCGAATAATTTAATTTCTGAAGGATATGATTACAAATGTATAGCAGTCATGGATAACTACAGATAACTATTCCATTATTATTCCTTTAAAAGGAACTTGCATTACAATAAGAATACACAATATTTAACGTTACAATACCTAATAAGGTAGCTTCATTTCTATTTCTCTGTAAATATGTTTCGGTGGCACACTTGCATTGTCTCATCTATGCTTTCTCACGGCTTCTTGTTGGGTGTGCAGATAATCAGTGGTTTATTCCCAGTATTGGTATTTACAACTTCATATACCATATTTTACAATTTAATTTCTAGTTTGTATACCACATTTATCACATTCAGCACTAAATTAACACACAACTACTAATATTTAAAACATCTTTGATATTAAAGAAAAGAGAAACTGAATGTTGATTGATATCTTTATTACTTTTATGTTTCATCAAACTTGATACCAACTACCAATAAATAAGTCAGTTGAAAGTAAAAATGAGTTGAAATTTTAAACAATTAACCATTACCTGCAATTTAAAGTATTTAAACTTCACATTATGGAAGATTAAGCAGGCATACGCAACAATACTTCATTGGCAAATTAAATCTCCTTTTACTCCATTCAGAAAAATGCCATAGACAAATTAAAATGGTATTGCTCTTAACTGTAGTTATCAATTTGAAACACATCGCAGAGGTTAGTTAATACTAAAAACTGCTTACTTTACACTTCATACAAAAGAATAAGCATTATTATAACTATTTGCTGAAAATGAAAAATAAAAAATTTGAATTTTACATTACTTTTCTAATATCCAATGCTAAAATGTAGAAATATAATTCCACATGAAAAAGAAGGGATGAAGAATAAAGTTGTCATTTCTGGCAGGGAAGTTTAAATAATGTTAGTTAATGAAGCATAAACACTTAATGAGAAATTCATCAATTAAATTCAATAGGCTGAATACTTATGGCATAAATTTTTAACACGAATAAATAGAAAACAGCTTAATCTCCTATCAGCAGGGTTGCCACTCAAACAGGAGAATGAAATTCCCTGACTTTTCCAGGTGTATTTTAAGAAAATTCCAGTCTATCTGCGTAACGTACTTTGGCTGTGCTAAGAAGTAAATTAATTATGGTACCACTTGAAAACACAAAAATTTGCCAATTAGATATGACTTATGTATTATCCTCAAAGATTACTATTATAACTATAATAGGAGTTGTTTTCTCCACTGAAGAATTGAAATCAGAATCTGCTCAATGTGGATAAAAAATGTCTTTTTTTTTTTGCTGACATTTTGCAGCTAAACGAAAAGAAATCTATTTAATGATATTTTAAAATAAATTTAGGTATTTTATATTTATTTAGCTGAATACATAAGCAAAAAATATGTGCATTGAATTTTGTGATGTTATGTCATCATACTGCTAGAATTAGTTTCAGGATTATGCCAGAGAAAATTTCCTGAAATTTGAAAGTATTATTTACTAATAATAAATAAATTTAAGGGGAATAAGCAACATTAAATGATATGAATAACATTAAAATAATTAAAAAACTGAATTACAATAATCAACAATATTTTGGCGAATATAGTTATATTAAATGGTTAGCCTAAATGACTGATTACTATTTTTTTATTTTACTGCAAAATGACAAATAAGGCATTTATTAAAAAGAAAAAAATTATTTAAAAGATTTTGCGGTAAAATCCTACTATACGCTAAGGTCTTGGCACGATTTTGAAAATTACCGCCAACACCGAAATCGCCTGTTTGCTGCTCATCATAATGTCGCCAAATCCCGTGTGTACCGTTCACCGACGCTATTCTAACCTCCATGATACCGCTATACTGAGATTAAACCGATTTTGTTTGATACAAGAATACGTATTTTCTTTAGTTCAACATGCACTGCGCATGCGAGTATTTCGATTCTTGAGGTTACTTGGCACCAAAGCGACTGGAAACTTGCTTTGCCTTTCTAAAAGACAATCTGTTTGGAGCTGCAAGAATTGGCTCTATGCCAGCAGCCCAGGTGATGCAAAGCGTATATATAGCTTTGGGTACATACAGCTATACATACGCTTTGGGTGACGCTAACGCGCGCCAAGAAAGTGATCGGCTTCCAACGTTGGCGCAAAACTCGCTTTTTTGGCGGATCGATGTATGAAATTCCCTGACTTTTTTGGTCAATTTCCAAATTCCCTGACTTTTTTCGGTTTTCCAGGTAGTGTGGCTGTTGACTAGTTTTCCTCATGCAAATTAGATCGGAGGTCAATCGGCAGTAAGCTAACGTGGTTGCCGCTGACTGGCCTATGACGTCAAGATCGGCGGGTTGGCCGAACTATATATATGTACGCCGGGGAATCGGTGAGATGGGGCGTTATTGAGTGCTGAGTCAGCATTATGATACTTTCCTTTCAATGGTTTTAAAAGCTACAATATTAGCTTAAAGTTGTAGAAATAAAGCATGGACTTTAATTTAGATTGGTCTATAGCATTGTTGAAATTGCTTGGTTATCTCATTAGTACTAAACTATATAAATTAAACTTATCGAGGATTAAACATCTAAATTTATATTGTTATTCAGACGCTGATTATGCAAGCAATAGGGATGACCGCGTGTCTATGGGAGGATTTATATTATATTTAGATGAAGTACCAGTAATCTGGAAAACTGTTAAACAAAAGTGTGTAAGCTTATCAACTATGGAAGCGGAATATATCGCCTTATCGGAGGCAGCGAAGGAATTAATGTGGACGAAAAACGTCTTACAAGATGAAATTTTAAAGTTTAATTTAAAAGAATGTAAACTATTTTGCGATAACAAGTCTGCCATTGATTTTTCTAGATCGCCAATAGAAAATCGTCGGACTAAACACATAGACATAAAATATCACTTTATTAGAAGACTAGTAAAGGATGGATTATTTGACCTTGAATTTATCCCCAGTAAATTAAATACTGCGGACTTATTTACAAAAGCGACAACTGCTGTTAATTTAAAGAAGTTTTGTTTAGATGTTTTCAGTGTTTAAAGACAATAAGTGTTTTCGTAAAATAGAACTGAACTATGAACTTTTGTAATTCTGTAAGTTTTGTTTTTGTCTTTGCATGAGGAAAAGAGGCCCGTTTGTTGACTAGTTTTCCTCATGCAAATTAGATCGGAGGTCAATCGGCGGTAAGCTAACGTGGTTGCAGCTGATTGGCCTATGACGTCAAGATCGGCGGGTTGGCCGAACTATATATATGTACGCTGGGGAATCGGTGAGATGGGGCGTTATTGAGTGCTGAGTCAGCATTATGATACTTTCCTTTCAATGGTTTTAAAAGCTACAATTTTAGCTTATTTTATTTAAGTTGTAGATATAAAGCATGGATTTTAATTTAGATTGGTCTTATAGTTTTCTTTGCCAATATCTCCACTGCCATTAGTGGCAACCCTGTATCAGGGACAGAATTTTCTCAGATTTTGTTTCTGTAGCAGTTCTGGTGCCAAAGTTCAGCAATAACCATAACTGATTTATACAGCACCCAAATTTTGGGATGGAACTGCTTTTTTTCTTTTTGTTACAATTTAAACAACAGTGAACAAATTACACAACACAAAAGAACAAACAATATCTTTTAAATTTATACTTCTAATGTACCAACTTCAAATTGTAGTTTTAATGTTATGCTTACCTTTTCTCTTCTCGATTTTCTTTTCTTTCAGCTTTTTACCGCCCAGCACTAGTTTTTGATGATCGTAAAATTTATCATAGTTAGAGAGCAAACCAGAGCCATAGTACTGATATTGCCGCAACTGGTAGGAGAAGACATATAATAAAACAATTTACTATTTGTTTATGTTATTAATACAAAAAAGTTAGCAGTATTATAATAGAAGATATTTACATCTGGATTGTTGTGAAATTCAGCTTGAGCACTTTTTTGTAATTTGTGCAGTTTTAACATATCCTGAAGATCCTCCTCTGTAATAGAATCATTGCTATCCGAATCAGAAGAATCACTCAACAAAATATCCTAAATAGAAAATTATATGTAATACAAAACAATTATAAATAAAAAATATGCAATAACATAATCAAACCTTTAACCAAACTCAACAAAACATACCTTTAGCCATATTCGACTTTTCTTAACTTTGCTGAAATTATAGAGTCGTAGCTTATCACAGCGCCTTTCTGAAAACAAATATTGCAGAAAATATTTAAAGAATTATTATTTAAAGTAAATAAAACTGATAATATCTTATGAATTTTCCTTTCTTTCCTAAATTTTAATTTTGAAAATTGAAAAGGGAAAATTACATTGTATGAACATGTACTAAGCAGAATAGTTAAATGAAAACTGCACCACAAAATAAAAGTTTTGTTATAAAAACTAATTCAGGTATATGAATTCAAATAAATTACATTAAAGTAATTTTTAAAAAATTTACATTACTTGACATTAATCACAAGCCACATAAAGCTGAAAAAGAATTTGTTAAGCTATCGAGTTACTCAAATTTAAAACTTGAATTTTCACAGAAATCATTGACTGAATTCTAGATCGGAGACAGAACTGAATTTCCCACAATTTCTTAAAGGACATTAAATGTTCTTCCGCTATTTAGCAACACATACTTACGTAACATTTTTCATCTTTGTCTATCCAAATACCATTAAATGCTGAAGATACTTTATGTCCAACAGTGCCCAATATTGCCAAGATTTAAACTGTTGTGGGGGGGGGTACATCTGTCTCAAACTTTTTGTTTAGTTGAAACAAATAAAACTATTTCTTTTCATATATACAGGATTCACCAAAGAAATTAATTATTTATGGGAAATATTTATTTTTATATTATTAGTCTATATATATTATATTAATATCTGAGGTCGCAAAAAATCTCGCGATGATAAAAAGGGGTTATAAAATTAAAGTGCTGCCATTAACACATTAAAAAGTATGTATTCATAAATGTATTATATTTTAAAGATATATTACTTAATTTCAATATTATCTATTACACAATTTATGGTGTATATTAATAAATGTATTACCATATATACCCGCGTTAAGTCGACCCCCCCACTTTGACATTCGATCGAGAAACTTTGTAAATTTTATTTTAAGTACTACATTTATTCAAAATCATCTGAGGAAAAAAAAAAGTAAATATACGATAAAAAATACCTTGGTAAATAAACAAAATTAAAATCCTTCAACGTCCGATTCGTGGTCAGATTCGCCAAACATTTCATAGAACTCTTCTGTCGTCATTGGCTCGTCATCATACATATTTTCAGTCTCAAACTCTGTATTGTTACAATCAGTACTAGAGCCTTCGTCGTCATTTTCACTTTCAAAAACAGCATCATCTTCCGTGCCGTCTAGTTTGTTGCTAAATCGACATTTTTTAAATGATTTTATAATCATTTCCGAGGATATTTCGTTCCAAGCATCTTTAACCCACTGAGCAATTAATGTAATATCGGGCTTTTTAATGTTGCCTCCCTTTGTAAATGTTGGTCGACCGGAACTAATCCGCTCTGCCCAATATTTTCAAACATTTACTTTGAAGGGCTTATTGAGGCAGACATCTAGGGGTTGAATGACGGATGTCAATTCTCCCGGAATTACGGCCACAGTCGTTTTTAGGTGTTTTGTCACTTCTTCAGAAAAGTGTCCACGAAAAGAATCGTATACTAAAAGAGAAGGTTTTTTGAAAGCTGCTTCCGGTCTTTTATCCCACACATTTTTAAGCCAATCGACTGTTCCTTTAGCATCCATCCATCCCTTTCCATGGGTGCGAACCAGCACACCTGATGGAAACACAACGTTTTTCGGTAAAGTTTTTCTTTTAAAAATGATCAACGGACGAAGCTTACTGCCGTCAGCCAAGCAAGAAAGAACGAATTTAAGTCATGAAATTACTTCAAGTAAGTGACTTATTTGATAAGTCGTCCAATTTGGGTGCGGGAAGAAAACAACTGCATTATATAAAGAAATTTTTGAACTTCCGATTCTTTTAATTTTTTATGGCCCCACGTATAAGTCGACCCCCCCCACTTTGAAATTTTTTTTTGTCCAAAATATCTCGACTTATACGCGGGTATATACGGTATATTTCAAATAGTTACATTATTTTCAATAATATTCTTTTTATTTACACAATCTACTTTTTGATTGAATTTTATGGTGTTACTTGAAACTGTGTTGAAAGTTTATAAATCATTAAATTGTATGAACAGAGAAACCTTTTTGCTAACTTCTGAGTTAAAAAAAAGTTGCTTAAAAAGAGTTCTTTTACGGGGGTACAAGTGCACCTCCGGGGCTATGCCCATGCAAAGAGCTGTAAATTTATGTTCCCTAAAGCTATCCATAAGGAACTAATAGAAACTGATATTGGGTCAATATGCAATAGGTCATACAGGAATCCAACACAGCATATAATACAAGGGCTGTAAATTCAGTAATGACAACATAGGTATAAATCAATTTTTAATGAACTTGCAAGTACAACTGCATTACATTCCTTCTATGTAATCACCAGCAAAGCTTATAACCTTTTGCTAAATGTCGGGAAGCTGTGGTAGACCAGTGGCAAGGTGTTGATGTGAGTGACTGAGCGCCCTACTGCATGGAATACAGATGAAACGTCATGAAATCGGTGACTTCGGACGGTTCCTTCAACTTTGGAAACAGATCGAAGTCACAAGGACTCGTGTCGGGTGAGTAGGGAGGGTGTTCCAGGATTTCCCACTGCCACCGTCACAAAAGGAGAGTGACACTATTTGCGATGTGGCAACGAGTGTTGTCATGCAATACGATAGGGAAACTTGTGCAATAAATGTGGACGTTTGCACCGCGTAGCCGGACGCAGATGGTGCTGTAGAAATCGGAAATAGTAATCTGCATTGACAGTTCGTCCTTCAGGTACAGCATGTGTATGAATCCCACAGTCTCGGTCATATGCCACAATCAGCATAAGCTTCACCCGACTGGGTGTCCATCGAAATTTCTGTGGACGTGGCGAACCTTGGCGACATCATTCATTCAATTGACGCTTTACTTCAGGCTTATAGGCTCGTGCCCATGTCTCATCAATGGCTACAATACGCTGCAGAAATCCATCACCTTCACTGTGGTATCTCTCCAAGTGGGTGCCAGCCAGTGCATACTGGTGACATTTCCGAACTTCGGTTAGTCGATGTGGAACCAAGCGGGAAGCAATTTTCCTCATGTTGAGAGATTTCTTCATTATGCGCCACATCGTTTGATGACCCAGACTAACCTCTAAGGATAATTCTTGGACAGTCCATTGACAGTCTATGGTAAGAGACTGCTCAGGACTGTTCTTGAGGAATGGAGAGGCGACCTGTGCGTTACAAATCTGCAGTCTCATTCTGACCCGAACGAAATACTTGAACCCATCGTGCTAATGTCCTATACGGTAAGGCATTTGTGCCACAGGCTTCCACTAATCCTCGATACCACTCCGTTGCATTTTGGCCACGACCACTGATCACCTTTTGAAAACATGTTTTAGAGCGATGGAAACGAAACTCCTCACAACAACTACCCTTCTAAGCAGATCGATTGTTTTTTGCACTCTACTCATCGACAACAGAGCCACTTCACCGGTTCAATATCCTATTTGCGCATGCCCGCCCTTCTGCGAGTTTCAAGGTTAAGTTGCCACTGTTTTATTTACAACCCCCTTATAAAGGAATTTGAGGACCACTTAACTGTCTCATCTCATGAAATGTTCTTAAAATTGTTTTAAAGAAATATTTTAAATGTTAAACTTCTTAAAGGCATCTTGCACAATGGGAATGCACAGTTCCCATTTGGGAAGAACAATCATAACTGAATTTACACGATTACCAAGCAAACCTTTGCATTCCATTATTGGTTTAGAGACAGAGTTAATGCTCATGGTATCAAAATAACTCCCCACACATTCATTACAAGTATTGCCGATATAGACAATGCTCTTTATGCATAAAAAATCCAATACTTACTGTCATTCATGCTTTATATGCTTTCACACTGCTACTACAGTGATGCAACAGCTTTGACTCATAAGCAATAAATGTTTTTTTCCAAACTGAAATGAGCTAACGAGTGTTTTTGTACATACATATAACAATTTATTCAGTTATATTTGAAAAAATTCCTTAAATTTATGGAAACTAATGTTAAATATTCATAAATTATATATATAAACAATTTTATCAACTGAAATTAGCATATTTTACATATTTATAGTATTCATTAAAAGACAGTTTTTATTTACACTATCATTCAACAACAACAACAAAAAAAAAATGCTTTTAGAGATCTCATTCTATTTTTGACACAAAATTTTAAAAATGATTTTAGAAAAAATATAAAAGCAAGAACTTTAGATACACATAAATATGATCAGTCAAATATTTTCCTACACAAATGTCTAAGGATAATTTCAAATGAATTTTGCAAAATCAAATCTGAATATAATCATTACTATTATTCATTATGACAAATTACCTTGTCGATAATTGAATTTTTCACGGAAAATTTCTTCATCTAATTCATAGTCAGAATGGCTACCTTCATCTGCATTATCAGCATCACTAAAATGTATGAATTAAAAATGTACAGCAGATATTTTAATAAAATGTTAAAGAAAAATAAATCTTTGATGAATACTTTTCTAGATTAAAAGAAAAAACAAGAAAAAGTAAGTTATACTGATGGCTTCCACATTTAGCAGCATTTGATGTACCTGGTAATAAAAAATTGGTTAGCAGCATTAAGAACAACACTACCCATAAATTTAAATCAAGCTAAGCATAGTAATATTAAAACAATTTAAAGTTAATATACTATAATGCTATTAATAAAGGTTTTATCCCAATTTTTTAATGTGTTGCAGCCCACTAACAAACAGCACTATTTAAAAAGACAATACTGAAGCACAGTAGTCTTTATATGCATAGTGCAACATTTCACGTGTTTCATTATGGCTCTTCTTAAATGTAATACACAATTTAATCACATTTCTGTTATATAATCATATAAACATGTTTTTTACTTACCATGACAAAATGTTCTCAGTATTTCAATTTACTGTGATCAAACACTGAAAACCATAGCTGTCCAACAGCAGGCAGCAGAGTATATTGATGTAACTAGTTATTAATAATGACAAAACGTTTTTGGTATTTCTACTTACTGTGATCAATTATTAGTAATGCTTGTTCTGCAATCTCAAGTACACTGCAAGCAGGCCTGACCACAACTTAGGAGCTCCATATCGGCCAAGAGGTAAGTTAAACTGCATTCACTTTACTGTCACCCATCTCACATTCACAGATGACAGACTCTACTGGTCTCTCTTACACTACTGCCAATGGCAGGTTATGTTTTTATCCCCTGTGCCAACAGAGGATAACCTAAGACGATTTATCTGTACTGTGCCAAGAATGCCACAGTACAGATCCATGCCAGTACAATTAATGACTATTGGGGGGACATAGTGATGTATAGCTTTCGCAAAACCCAGTCGAAAGTTATGTTTAATAATGGGGGGAAAGAACACAGGTAGTCTTAAAACTTTTAAATTTGCCCTTGCAAAAGTATCATTGGTGCTTGCCTATTTTTGCAACCATCTGAGTAGAAGTAACCAAATTTGTAGAAAAAGCCAAACTCTGACAACCATCCTCAGAACAATCGTTTCAGTTAATCGATGACGTCATTTTCGTATGTGTTCTATTTTATTGTACTCCAAGTTTGAATGGTTTTTATACACAAATCGTGATATTTTTTGTCTTAAACTTAGTTTTAAAATATGAGCTTGAGGAATTCGCCAGCATTGAAAGAAAGTACGGTAACATTTTGGCAGTAATACAATATTTGGCTGGAAATTTTTTAAAGGGAACAACGAGGAAATGTGTTTTCTAGATAGCCGCTGTTGCCGAAGATTGCATGAAACCACGTCTCCACAGTTTGGCAATCTTTCTAAAAAAGAAGGCATGAAAACAACCTACTTGCATATGCTAAGTAACTTTCACATTTTCATCCGTAAAAAATCGCCAAATTGCACCAAGATGGTTGTGATAGTACATTAAGTACTGAATCATTTAAGAAACATCTTTGCAATACTTAATGCATAACAAATAAGTCAGCATTTAGAAGTGGAATCAACAATTCATATGCAAGAACTTGGGAGACAGTAATACATCAAAATTAATCCAAATTAGAAACAGCCACAATCTGTCTAAAGCCTATAAAATAGTTGTTAATTTCAGTTTAGTATAGTAATGCTTCTTCTCTGTTTTTACAAAGACAGTAATGAAAATGTCATTTCCAATCTCTACTAGGCCATGTAAACAATCCAATCAAAGCTAAAGCTGTACTGTTCTATTAGATCGGATTCAGAAATGTATGAATATATGCAGACGTGTATGTAAGTATTGGGTTGGAGGGAAAGTTCTGTCGTATTTTAAATAGGCAGGTGATTTTTCTTGTAAATTAAAAAAAAAATCTGTCTAGTGAGTCAATCGGATTTTTTTTTTAGTTGCTGTATAATATAAAAGGTGCCCTTTTTTACCGTTCATCATTTACTTGTGATATTTAAAGTGAAAAACATGTCAGTAGATAAAGTGCATTTATGACACTGCATTTTATATGAGTTCCAAAAAGGAAGCAACGCATCGGTTGCATGTGAAAATTTGTGTGCGGTATTTGGAAAAGATATTGTAAATGTTCGTACTTGTCAAAGATAGTTTAGCAAATTTCGTTCCGGGAATCTGACCCTCAAGGAAAGTGATCGATCTGGATGACCATCCAAGATCAATAATTATGTTTTGCGATCCATGTTTGAAAATAATCCCCATTTAACAAGTCGAGAAATTGCAGAAGAGTTTGGCATTCATCATACAACTGTTCGAGATCACATTAAATCTCTTGGGTTTGTGTTAAAGCAAAGTATTTGGGTTCCACATGAATTAACGGAAAAGAATTTGTCTGATGGTGTAAGAATGTGTTCATCACATCTGATTAGACACAATGTGGAGCCTTTTTTGGACAAGCTGGTTACTGGAGATGAAAAGTGGATTCTTTACGAGAATATTAAGAGAAAAAAATCTTACTGCAAACCAGGAACATCATCAGCAACAGTTCCAAAACCAAGTGTCCATCAACAAAAAGTACTGCTTTGTTTGTGGTGGGACAAGAAAGGTCCAGTGTACTACGACTTGCTGAAACAGGGAAAAACCATCAACGCGGATCTGTACTGCAATCAGCTGGATCATTTGAATGCAGCTATCAAAGAAAAAAGGCCAGTATTAGCGTCCAGAAAAGGAATAGTGTTCCACCACGATAACGCTCGCCCGCATACTGCAATGGTGACACAACAAAAACTGAATGCGTTAGGATGGGAAGTCCTTAGTCACCCACAGTATTCACCTGACATTGCACCATCTGATTATTACCTGTTCAAGTCTCTGCAAAATTATCTAACAGGAAAAAAATTCAAGTCTTTTGAAAGTGTTTCTAAGGCAGTTGCTGACTATTTTAATTCCAAGGATGAGAACTTCTACAAAACAGGATTTCACAGGTTACCTGAAAGATGGCAACAGGTTGTAACAAATAACGGAGCATATATAATTGATTAATATTAAACACATATTTTTATAAATGAATTCAAATGTTTTCTTTAAAATACGACAGAACTTTCCCTCCAACCCAATATATGCATATACGTATATACACATTTGTACTTACATATATACATGCATACATGAACACATCCATCCATACATGCCATATATACATATATTTCTGAATCCGGTCCTGATAACAGAACAGCAACCCTCAGCATTTACATCAAAATCAACAATTAATATTAATTTATCTGTATTTAGATTATGGGTAACCGGAAGCAGATAGTGTTTCTGACTAATACAATGATTAGTAAATTTGTGAGGTTGTGCAATACTTATTGTATTTTTGAAATCAAAGCATATTTATTAAAATTACGAGAAGCTCTTTATATATATATATATAATTTATGGATAGCATAAAACAGTTATTGCCGTGAAGTATAGTCCTTTGGACGTGAGGAACCTCCTAACGAAGATCTCTGAAGTCGATAGCTCAAGAGCATTCCGGCATGCTGTTCCTATGGAAACAAGCTGCAGACTGAACTAGCCACGCATCCTTATCTTTTCATTAGTATTTTACATCCTCTGATTCATTACATCTGTAATGATATCAGGGAAAAAACAAGATCATTTGTTCGTCAGCCCTCCTGAAATCGACAGACACAGTGCAGAATGCTAAAATCTCGTGACATTAGCCATGAAGTTGTCTCTTGTACTGTCAAGTGGAATGAAATATTGCGTCTGCGATGTCAAACCATTTCGTGTGACACATTGTAATAGCTTGAAAACAGTGCCTTGCGGGGACCTCACACACGATTTTCTCATCTCTGTGTGGTCCACCTCAAGATAATAGTGAGCTAATGCAGGATTAAGTCACCCTTTGGTTCTGGAATCACCTTTAGAACTTTCACTTTCATATTTCTCATTTTTTCTGCATATGATAAATCTTAAGAAGTTCTTTCTAAATTTACATTTCGTAATTTCAGAATTAATTTTGTAGTCAACCATTAAAATAATTCTAATAATTCTTTATGAAGATTATGGGAGGATGGATATTTCATCTAAGTACAATAATGCTGCAGTGCTCAATAATGAACTTAGAACACGAGAGATTAGCTAATGAGATTCACCAAGCATAGTTGGTGATTCCAAAATCAGCGTACTCTTAGTTCATTCAAACTGTTCTGTTCTTCAGCATACAAAAATCATTCTGTTTCACCTGCATCCAAAACTCAATTCTGCAATGAATGCTTTTTCAGTTAATGGTAAGGTGAATATATGTTACGGTAAATGGAATTTTTATAATTTAATTATTAAGTTTACAGTAATTAACCAAATATTACTCACTTTTCTCCTTTTTTTAAATAATATGGCTCAACTAGCATGCAAGAGTTTTAATAACCATTCCAATAATCTTCAACTCACTGACAGTTTTTAATCATGTTATTTTTAGTTGTATTTATTTTGGAAGATCGAAGTTCAGATCTTGAACTAGATTTACATCTATTTCTTTAATATCCAGCTGTACTCAGTTTATGCAATTTAATTTAATTAGCCTCCCTCAAAAAAAAAAAAAAAAAAAAAAAAAAAAAAAAAAAAAAAAAAACAAAAAAAGAAATTTTAAAAATTTGTTCCATAATCCTTAAATTAAAAATGGTGCAATCCAAAACAAAGCTTTGCCTGTCAAAATTATTTAAATCTGGCATATTTATATCTTTAAATTCCAAAGACTTATAATCCGCTCATAAGTCCGGAGCTTCGCACACATATTAGTTTTGTTTTACAACAGGGATTATCATTTTATCAGTCATAATTCCTAGGGCCAGATACAGATTTTTAGATCAAGGAACATATATTCGAGATCATTATCAATCTGCTTCACCATAGCTCCTGCTGATGTCACAAGACCTACAGATAATGCATAATCTGAAAGTCAAACTTTTCAGAGGTTGTACTTAATTCATTTCAGTATTTTGGAAGCTTAAATACAATTCTATTTATATCATCTTGATTGACAACACTCTAAGCAAAGATCTGGGGGGGGGGAACTTTTCCAAAGTTTCAGAAAATTATGAGTTATTTCCTTCTGCAAAATGCAAAAGCATAATATGTTCCAAATTTAGCAGTGATTTCTTGTTTTATATTTATGCTCTACTCATTTAAAAGTTATATGCCATACTGGATGTTTTGTTGATAAATCTGGTACCAAGATTGTTTTTATTGAGAAGAATTCTCATTTGTGTTATACGGATACTACTGACTGAGATATATATGCAAAGTCTGATCATGGTGAACATTTAGATTCCTTCAATTAACAGTAAAAATGCACTGTGATATTTTATGATGCTTATTTTAGAAATGATTCTACATTATATTGAGGTCAATTCAGAGTTAATGTGTGCTATCAATTTATAGGTAATACCACTATTTACAAAGTAACAAATGAGACTAAGTACAGTCAGAACATGAAACATTTTACAATGTGCTATACCAGCAGACTTACATACAAAGAAATTTATTAAAGAAATACTTATTTGAAAAATTACATGATGTTGAATGCAAGACTGAAAACAGTTAACAATGAATTCTCAATATTTATTTGTAGATTTTACATCAACTCTTTGAAGATTAAAACACCCCAGATGGCCCTTTTATTCAAACGACCACAACCACCCAAATTTGCAGTGTTCTTTTCTTCCTTCCCCCTAAGGTATGCAGTAACAAGTGCAGTTTCCCCAAATGCATTGTATCAGTTTATTACAGACAACTTGTCTTAAAAGGATTTATTTGTGGTTTCTTATCTTTATTTGTTTGGAAGTACAAAGGATATCATTTTGAGTCTTCACATCTCTTGGTGCGTTAATGGATGGGGAAGAGAGGAATCTCTTGTGAGCCTGGAAAGGCCTTTTGAGCACTTCTGTATTTGAAGCATATAGGTTAGCGAAAGTTTCGGTTTCCAAAGAGTTAAAAGCAAAATTTTCAAGCTACTGTTAGTCTAGAAACAACAAATCGAGCACAATTAGTCAGTGTTCCTTTTTCTATATTTCAAGATGTGCAGCATTCAGTTCAGCTATAAACTTTATTTGAAATGAAACAGTTAAGCTCTCAATCATAAGCATGATATGCATTTATTTGTAATACTAGTTATGAACAAGAGCATGAAAATTGATAAAGATTATCACCCCTTAACTCATCTGGAAAATATCTAAAGTAGTTAACAATGGCAACATACTATTAGACAAACTGGTAATTTTCTGTTATCAGGATAGGATTCAAAAATGTATGTACATATGCATGTGTATGTGTGCAGACATATATATATAATATATATATATATATACATGCAAACATTTCCGAATCCAGTCCCAAGAACAGAAAAGTACCAACAAATTTTGCATTACTTTAATACAGAAAAAAGTGTGCAGCAAAATTTTTAGAATTTAGGATAGACACAGGACAGGATTTGGAGAAATTGCACCAGCTGGCAAAATACCTACCTCAGTGCACTGATGCAGCGAGACAATATAGATAAATGTTTTTAATTGTGAATTTTCAAGTACTCTAACAGATGCCTGTCCATGTGACAAGAATAGAACCACTTCTGCAACTTTTTGCTTTGTGTCTCGTGAAAAGACGAGAAAATAAAGTGAAGATAAACATGTTAAGAGAAAGCTTTTTACGATCAAAAGTAGAAAATTCATACAACTTTGTTTTTGCTATTTGTGTAAAAGTTATAAAAAAAATAAGAAATTAGTTATAAATTTCCTATAAAACCCGTTCATTACATGTTAATGACAGGAAGACATTTTTCAGTTTGCTACATTTATCTATGCATCTTGCTTTCAATTGCTTCTAAATTTCCGGTGTGCCAGGTCTAAAAATTATACCACTCTGTAAGAGCAAACAGCTAGAAGATTTCTGAATAAAAAATTTGAGAAAGAGAAGTGTAAAATGAATTTTTAAGAGAAAACTGGCACACATTTGAACATTCTGAATTAATTTTAAACACTTACAGAGCTTTTTTGTATTTGTTAAGTGCTTTGGAAACTGTGTTTTATAGCATTTATCTTATTTTTTGAAAGGCAAAATGGAAAGTAATGTAACTTTAAAATCTAACAAACGAAAATAAAAATGTTTCATATTAATGTTGTTTCTTAATTACAATTCTTATAAATATCATTCTTTTAATAGCATTTAGCAATTTTATTATGTTTATAAAGAAAAAAAAATCGAAATATTTGCAAATTTCTTCATCAAACATTTTGCATACAAACTACCTTAAAATCAGCAAAATGATGAGTCACTAAATTTAGTACTGCATAATAAAAGAAATCATGTCTCAAAACGGAAAAGTTATTTCGATATAATATTTAATGAACTCTTCATTCTCACAAAAGAAATAATTTCGAAATGTTCATGTTTCAATGCAGGCAAGGTCTTGTGCCCAAAAATTCAGGAATTGCATCATTTATATTAAGAAATAGGATAGAATTCAAATAATTACCTATCAAATACACATATGTCAATAAATCACCCCCAAAAAATTTCCTCAAAAATATTAATTAGCACTCAAAATGGCATTGGTAAAAAACAAAAATGTCAGATAAGTAAAATTAAGGATATTTTGCTGATTTTGGCCAAAATTAGGACTTTAAAGGACCAAAAATCATTTCCAACAAACCTAAGGACTTTTAAGAACTGATGTCATGATTGCAATCACTGATGCACAGTATAATTAAGATTTGAATCTTTCAAAGTGTTCTTCACTTCGACCCATGAGAATTCTGTAGAGGATACGAGACCTATTTTCGAGACTGTTAACATTCGCAATTCTCAAATTTTGGACATCTGAACAATTCCATGCAATTCAGATCCAACTGCATTCACCAAGTGATTGTTTGGTATGGCTTCACAGCAGATTTCATTAGCAGACCATTCTTTTTTTAAGAACATTACTGTAAGAGAAACGTACACCTGTACTGTTACCATGCAAAGGTATGACTAGTTTTTCCACAACTTCAGCAGAGATAATTGCTAGATAACTTTAATGCAGGCTGAAGTACCACCATATAATGATTTATCGGAACAGTGGCTGTTGCACCATCACTTCACAGACGAAAGGGACAGAAGATGCTTTTTTCCACTCACATGGTCACCTCACTTCCCGTAACTAACCCCAGGTGACATTTCCTGTGTGTGGTTAATTGAAGTTCTATGTCTATCTCTGTGGGGTATCGACCTTAAATGGCAACATATCATGGGCTGTGCTAAACATTTTAGTGGCATGTTATGTTCATCAATCAAGAATGTTATGGGTACAGGATGCAATGTGTGATCTAGAAGAAGGGTAAGCATACTGTAAGAGGTCTATGCCCTCTTGAAAGAAGCACTAAAATATCATCTCTGTAACCCAATGATCAGTTAATTTGCTGCATGCAGTCTTGTTCTGAAATTTCTTTGTTATTAATTTGTCAAATCTCAGCTGCGTAGATTAGAACAGTGTGATGTTTTCCCATATTGGTAACTTTTAAGAACTTTTTTTCAGAGAATCTGTTTTCCGATGTTGCCATTAGTCCCCTTACTAAATTTAGTAGCATTCCAGCAGACAGATCAAGCTACAAATGGCTCTCTTTGTATACATATAATATACACATATGCATACATAAAAATGAACCCAAAACATTAAGGCAGTATACTGGAAGCAAAATAATCCAGCTATAAGTGGCAGAGATATTTTAGACTAAATAAAGAAAATATGTATCTCATGGTTTTTTACAGTAGAATTTAGAAGTTTTAGTGGCAGAACCCTTGGTTATTTAGAAATTCATACTATGTTCATCAAACAAATTTGCATCACATTGTACAGTTGAAAATATAAAACAAAGAGCTGACACAAATTTAAAATTAAAATACCTCTGAGTCTTATTAAACACATTTTGAACATAATCCAGAAAAGGTTCCAAACGAAGAGCCTGTTCCAAGCGTTGCAAGTGCAATGGTTTTGCAAGTAAGCCATGGTCATTATTTATGGAGGCTTCAGTTTCAGCCCTACTAGCCATACCTACAGTAAAATAAAACAAAAAATCTTTTTAGATATATAGCTTTGCAAATTGCAAACAATAAAAATACTGACACATAAAATTTTCTGACCTTTTTAGTACTTACATATCTTCCTGCTAATTATTTCAATAAATAAAAACTGTTACCAAACAAACCAATTTAGCACCAATAATGGATGTGTAACAAGTGTGATGTCAACTTATGTATAAGGTTTTTGCTTTGGTGTTATTTAAACTTAACCCTTGATGACCTGAAAAGTTGCATTTGTTGATCTGACTCATGAGGTTTCATGGAACAGCATTAGGCATAAAAATGCAATTTATTACCTACTCAGAAATGTAATTTGTACAGGAAACACTGTAGCAGCCTTTCTCCTCCACCAGACCTTCCAAAACGGTCTGTAGAGAGAAACAGAAGTTTGTGGCATAAAAACATACACGTCATACAGAGCCGTGCAAGATATTTTTACGCTTCAGACAAAAAGTAAATGCGTGCCCCTATACATATATATCAAAATAGCTATATTTGTATTAAATAAAAGTAGCAGTATTAAATCAAAATATCATAATGCTTAAAGTAATTTTTAATCGCAGCGTTTTAAAACATCCTTTCTTGATAAATAAGAAATAACAATAAAATACACATTGCATTAGTTTCCAGGTTTTCTTGCAATTTTTCCTATTCCAAAGCTTATTTCCCTAATAATAATTGGCAAACTTAAAATCATAATTGAAGTAATTTTCGAATTCCCATAGCCAGTTTGGCACCCCTTCTAGTGATTCACCCAAGGCAAGCCTCTCACCCTTGTCCCAGCTCCGATGTCATATACACCTTTTGCTGACTGGCTGATGCTGCGCATCTCTCGCTCACATGAATGAAATGTTACAGACTAACATGGAATTATTTGACCTGCTTCTTATATTTTACTCTACAGTCGTTACAGATAAGACCAACAAAACTAATGAATTATGAGCTAGGGAATTCGAACATTTTAAAGTTAATTATAAATAGTTTTGGAGATCCTGATACAGATGCACATGTAATGCTGATATGAGTATTTATGAGTTTCATGATAATTTTTTTTTAATTAATGACACTCATGCTTTTATGACTGAAAGATGAATGGCAGGTAGTGAGTGTCGATATGCTGTCACATGCATTGAAGCAGGACAGTCAATGAAAGATATCACTTTTTTCTTTGCAGTTGATCATTTGTCAGTTTCTCAAATGTGGAAACAATTCCAAACAACTTGTCTAGAGACCTCTGCCTGATCGAATGGGAGTTACCATCCTTTCTGAAGATCAGAATACTGTTTTAGTATACCAAAGGCTTCACGTGAAGGAACTGTATGCCAGAGAAACTACACTCACTTCCAAAAGTTAAGCACGAAGATGTAAATTGCAAAAAAAATCAACAAATACTGCTTTGATTGACACAAAATTCGGAAGGAGAGTAGCTTATATATTTATACATAAAACAAAATCAATAATTATATACAGAAATGAAAATAATACTAAATTTTTGCAAGTTATCAGATAATGACATACTGGAGACTTAAATAGAATATTTGCATATTTCTTGACATGAAAGCGCGACTGTTTGTTACCTAACATATTTGCATACTTCCATGTACCTCTGCAGCGAATTGAATCCTCTTCAATTCTGATTGGCTTGCGGAAATTAGCATTTTCCTCTCTGTGCTTAACTTTTGGAAGTGAGTATAGTTTAAAGTGGTGTCATTACTATCTCAGTTCACTCTCTCAGAATAGTGTAGCGTGCTATTCATAAACAAGTCCAGATCTGCTGTGGAATGAGATGACCAGAAGGTCTGTGGAAAAAAAACTAGCAAGCATCACATATTCAGAAATGGTAGCACAATCATGTAGGCTGAATTTCAACGGGATATTGCATCCAGCTGTACATCTTTAAAGAAAGCTGCAGAGTACCGGGATGAAAACTTACATCTCATTCGACTAGGCAGCAGCAGCTGGTCTTATTTCCTTCTTATAGATTATAATGCCTGTCCCCATTAAGACAGTATTGTTAACAAAAAGCTAGAGTGAGAGCCTCTGTTAGATGGAGTAGTCATCACATTCACCCCGACCTAAATGCTAATGAAAACTTTTAAGATGCCCACAGGCATGCTATTGCTGCATCTTTACCAGTACTAGACAACAGTATCAAACAGTTGTAAACTTTCCTAATGGACACTGCTCATATTTAAGATTGTTAATTACTTGTTGAAAACATGAACAATCACCGTAAAATTTGAATGAAGGTTCCAGATCGTCACATACTTTATTAATACAAGTTCTGTTTGTTTGTTTTCTGTTTTAAACATCAATTTGTTTATGCTCAAATGTGACATCATACAATTTACAAAAATTAAATATCCTTTCTTTTTAGTGTTAATCAAAGATTTACTTCTCCATTTTGGCTAATTTTATGATCAGATGCTTAACTTTTGGAGCCAGAGTAATGGCTATGTTCTTTATGTAAGGATCAAGATGCAATGCAGAGATACTTCCTAATGGTACACCATGGGCCACATCCTTTGATGAAAAGTGGTCTACAATTTCCGACATTGCAGTTGACTAACCCAAGTATTTGCTACCTCAATGGACTCATTGATATTTGAGTCTCGTACTGGAATGCTGGTTCTCTATCCCAGAATAAAAGATCAGAATTAATTAGTATTCTTTCTTGGTTTACACTTAAAAGTTTATTCTATTTTTGAAGCTAATTTATCATTGAGTAGGTTACAGTTTTTTGCTTTTCCAGGCTACTCATTCTTTTTTATTACCAAATTGCTAATGGCATCTTGATTGGTGTTACATCTGATTTAAGAGCTGACTTTAGTGTGGTGGTAAAGATGGGAAACTGAAATAAATCAGAAATTGTTAAGAGTTTATGTGTGTACAAATCTGATGATTTAAAATCTAGTCTATGAATATTCCTCCTCTTAGTAAGCCTAATTTGTCAATTATAAAGGCTGAAAACGGAACAATTTCTTAATTTAAGATGATTATGCAAAACAGATACATTTAAGCACTTTTAATTATATTTTGGAGACCAAGGTGTCCCCCATGAAATAGAAGAAAGTACCGATTATCCCAATTCTAAAAAACGATAGAGATGCAAAATATATTCCATATTAGAGATTTGATTATCTCTCATAGACGTGATGAGAAAGGCAATTAGGAAAATGGTTCATGCAAGGCTGAATTGGTATCTGGAGCATTTTGGTTTCCTAAGATGCAAGTACGCCGGATTTCATAGAAGTTGATTGACAAATTCACAGGTTGCCCAGGTTGTAAAGAATGTTCTTCATGACAGAAACGTCTTGACGCTTGTTTACACTGATTTTAAATCAGCATACAATAGGATATGGAAGAAGTTATTTTTCAAGCTTACTCATCTTGGTATTGGAAATAAAATGTTGGGTCACTGTGCTAAAATTTTGCCTAGGTAGCCAAAGGTTAACAAGGAAATAACAAATATATTTTAATATTATATAAATGTACTTATTTATATTTAAAAATAGATTTATTTAATACATAATTACTACACTTAATAAAATACATGGTTTTTGGTTTCATTGCCCTCGCATGACATTCAATGTTTAACATTATCATTTGTTTTATGTTACATAATTTATTCCACTTCATAATTTGCCTTTTATTACAGTTTGTGTATACCAAGTTTCAGAAACTGAACAAATCTGTAAAATTACAAAATCCCTACAATAAACATAAAATGATAAAATAACATAATAAAAGAAAGTTGTTCTTCCTGGCAATTATACAGCAAACAGATATGTTTGGATTATCAAGTGATTTTGCAATTCTTCAAAAGTTCCCTTCATCAACTACTACGTTATCGACATTTCAGTGATCTTCTAACTTCAATCCACTCACGACTGCAAAATAAGTATTGGGTGATTTATTTATTAATGATTTTAATCTAATAACTTCCATAGCCAGTGAAATGCTCAAATGTGAGCCTTTTATCAAATTAACTGCAAACAAATAGAATTCTTTTATATATTATGTGACATATTAGTTCCATTCTTACGTACACAGAAATCCATTTTCACTTTAAAAAAATCACAGAATTGCACAAACTTGGCACAATGCACTGGATATGGAAGTTTTTAGATTAAAATCATTAATACATAAATCACCAAATTTGGTATGTACCCAATACTTCACTTTAACCAGACTTGTTACCTCGGAAGCAAATCACTGTGACAACTGCTAACGAACATTATAAGGATATCAAGAAGCACATTTCAAGACAGTGTGAAGATAACTGCACAAACAAATTTACTAGGAAGCTTCTACTATAAATCCCTTGTGTTGTATAAGAGATGAAAGGCAAAAGCTCGTAGATTTGACTATTTCAACTTAACGAAAAGTGAACATTATAGCACACTTGTTACGTTTCCCACAACTTAATATGAATTACATTTCAAAGAAAGATAAAGCACACTGTTTTCCCTAAGGAAGAAAATCTTCATGATAATTTCTCAAGATTCTTTTTAAAGATTACATGAAACTCTGAATGTTATAATAATTTGATAATAAAATGAACCAACTTTCTAATAAAAACTGACGCAACTTAGCAAATGCTAGATAGAGTTAACAGTTCTCGTATAATGTTTAGGTAAGTAAAACTTTGCAGATGTACCAAATTTATTTCAAAATCCAATTTAGAAGACTTAAGAATTACATCATATTACCTTCAAATTACACATACTAAGCATCAAAATGCATAAAAATAAAATAACTTAAAAGAGAATAGTACATAATTTACGTTTTACATAAACATAAAAAAAATTAAATACCGAATATTACATTTCAGAAGAAGACAAAGCTTAAAACATAGTACATAAATTTTCTGTAGTTAATTAATGACGAATAAGATGCAAAACTAAAATTATATTAAAATCTATTAATAAATATACAAGTAATATTATTTCCTCATATATTCTAACGCTGTTAAATATCTAAGTACTGTATGATCTTTTTAAAACAAGCTTTATTTTCAGTACGATTCATAGCCCAAATGCTGAAAAATTTATATACAAAATTCTAGAAAACCAATTTGAGTTTAAGCCTACTTTATCACAGAAACGAAATACAATACACCTGCTCAATAAAAGTGTCGGATATTTTGATTATCGACAAACACCATATTTTCATTTTCAAGCTGAAACTATTTCATCATACCTTGTGTTCGATGAAAAACAATGAGAAAAATTTTCCATGAATACACAGTACTCCAGTTTCAATATCAGCAAAATGGCGATGGTAAGAGTCATTCTCCTTCCATTCGCATTTCTTCGGTAAAACGATTCTCATGACTTTCCCTTCATGTCGCAAGGGGCAAATCTTCGCCATATCCAATACACTCTCGTTACCAGATTTTCGAAAAAGGAATATTTATATATATATATATATATATATATACACATTTAAATAATGCTAATCTTTTTGCAATTTTTTCCATTTCTAAAGTTACTATTTTCATCTTTAATGTTTTAGCAAATTCTGAAAGCAATTCGAAATATTTCAGTTTTATTTAAATTATTACTCTCGATTCGAGTTAGTTCCAGACCATCATAATTTCGGATTACTGCATAACGCAGAAGTAGAAAGTGATAAAAGTGATCAAAAGTGTGTTTATCTGTTGTTAGCGTTATAAACAGTGCAAAGTTTGATCAACTGGTGTACGTTATAGTTATTAGAAGTGGTAAGTTATAAAAATTCGATTATTCGTACTTAAAGATGTGGCTAAAAGATTCTTGGGGAACTACACTGTAGTGAGCAATGTGATTACATACTGCGCACACAACAAAATGGTAGATAGCCGGTTAAGGGTTGTCATTTTAAATGCCAGTTTTGAGCTATTAATTAAGTAAAAATTCAGTCTCTTTATGTTTCGAATTTCTCATGTCTTGATAAATGATTTCAAAATTGTTCTTGTATTGTATTCTTGAAAAAAAAAAAAAAAAACTATTAACAGTCTTCCTTGACTATTTGATAAAGAATCCATATGAATTCGTACTTTAGTTCTTGATATAACGGCCTTTCCGAAGTAATGCATGTTGTATTTCAAACATTGTGTAACCATATGTTGTCTAATAGTATTGTTTTTCTTATGGAAAAAAAAAATATATATGGACCTCTTCATTTTGTGTATAAATCTGTAGAACTAAGTCACGTTGTTCAACCAACAGTGTAGTAGGTATTGCTATTGATGTGCTACCGTCTTTTTCCGAAAATAAGACACTGTCTTACTTTCTTTTTTGGTCCAAAATACGCGCTAGGGCTTATTTTCGGGGGAGGGCAAAAAATAAAAGTATATTTAATATTTATTTTACACAGAATACAGAAATTTAAATTTATTCAATTACAGTCATGCCATCTTCTTCTGAACATCATCATAAATAAAATTCTGATTTTCTTCCAAATCCATTTCCTGTTGAATCATTGGTCCGAATCTCTCATGTCTTGCGATATAGCTATCGTTAAATGAATACTTCTTGTCTAAGTAGCCTGTTCGTAGTGCATTGGAAACATCACTATTAGTTATTTTGTCTACCCATTTCACAACTTCTTGTAAGCCTGGTTTTACAAAATTACCTCGATGATTTCTCACTATTCTGTTTTCAATATATTCATTGATGTCCATCTGCAAATGATTCTTGAATGGCTTGTTTATTGCAATGTCAAGTGTCTGGAGGTAACCAGTCATTCCTGCCGGAATCATTATTTGATCAATCTTCCTTTCAGCAAGAAAGTTTTTCGTGTCTTTAGCGCGGTGAATACTGGCTGAATCCCAAACTAGTAAACCTCTATTCTGACCCCTCAACAGCGGTGACAGCATAAAATCAATAGTTTCTTATAACTGCTTGGGTGCTCCTTGCTTTTTCACTTTCAATGACATAAATTCCTGAAATACGTTGAATCTGGTCTTTTTTACCTTTAGTGATTAAAAATGGCGATACTTTCTTGCCATCCAGAGGAATCGCCAAAATACAGGTAACACGTGCACTATCGTAACCGATAGAAGGAACGTAAATTGACGAAGAAGGGTTGTGGTGACTGTCGTTTGAGCTCCTTGGCCTAGGAATACCGCAGTCTCATCCATAGCAATCATGTTGAAGAGTTGGTATTTCGAAAAATCGTTGCCATCAACAAAAAGCTTAAACGCAAGTGCACGCTTAACAAATTCATTGTCTTCCAGCTTAAACAATGCTGTTGATCTCCTTAGAGACAGTTCATATCGTTTAAGGAAGTTGTCCAACCAGTGTGACTATGCTTTAAATTCTTCTGTGGATATATCAAATTCAATTGCTGTTTCAAGGGCAAATTTTTGAATATCAGTGCTGCGTACAACTAAGCCATTGCCCTCCTGCCTGCAACCCATTCCCAGATGCAATCTTCCAACTCAGAAAATAACGGCTGCCGACCTGATCCAACTCTGCGTTTTTTCTCATTTCCTTGGTCCACCAGTTGACAGAGGTAATCGTAGTCTGCACGCCATTTACGAACCATACGGAGATCCAGCATCTTCTCTTTACAGAATGCTACAAGATTTACACCCCTGGAATCCTCCACGATTCCTTTTTTGTACTCGACGGAATAGCTCTTTCATTTTGTACTTATTTTAATTGAGTTTAAAAATTATTCACTTTATCTTTAAATAAAATTACGTAAGAGGAAATAATCAGACTTACAAGACTGAAATGAATGAACGTTGTATACCTGCACTGTCGCCCAATGTAGATTGCTGCCTTATGTTGTATTTTTAAGATAAATTCCAAGAATTAATTTGAAACGAACTGTAGAGGTAAACAATTAATTTCTCGGAATATTTTGTTTCAAACATTTCTCTGAAATACGAGTATTAGGAAAGCTAAACATATTATTACTTATACTTAATAAATCAACAGCATTTTTTAACGAATTCTTTTTGTCACATTATTTTAAAAAGTTCCGAAAATCATGACAGGGCTTATTTTCGGAGGATGTCTTATTTTCAGAAAAAGACGGTATATACGTGTTTCGAGAAAGACGCAGTGATTAGTAAAATTTTAAAACTGTATTAAAAGTAGGGGTATCCTCTTGTTGAAGCGGTATATTTCAGAAGAAATTACAGTAGAGCTTCGATTAACCGAGCTAATTTGGATTGTTATCTCCTGGGTTAATCGAAAATTCGTTTAGTAGAGATTAAAATTGAAGTCATGTTAATTTTTCTTTGGACTGTTTTTTCTAAAATTGTGTATTTGAAATTCAGAAAATGTAGCATGTGTACTGCAATTAACATATTACAAACTTCTGTTAGTAAATTTATTTTCTTCAATTATACAAGTAATCCATACAAGGGAACAGCTTGAGTATAGGACCCCATTGGCGATTTTTTGGCTTGGCGACCGAAAAATGTCGCCAAGCCATGGAAAGCAGTTAAAATTGAAAACACAAGTTAGAAAGTACGTTTTAACCAGAAAAAATTTTAGAATATATGTTTAAACAGCAAATTTGAAGGTACATGAGTAATTGGAGGCATATTATTTTAAATAGTAATATTGAAAATACAAGTTTAGGCTAAGAAAAGCAGTTAAAATTGAAAATAGAAGTTAGAATGCACATTTTAACAAGAAAAATTTTAAACACAAATTTAGAATATATATCTAAACAGTAAAACTGAAAATAAATAAATAAGTGGAGGTATGGTTTTAGCAGTTATACTGAAAATAAAAATTTTAAGCTGTAACATTGAAAATAAGAGTTCAGAATTCATGTTTAAATTAAAAACACGAAAATAGGAGTTAAGAATGCATGTTTAAATTAAAAAGAAAGAAACGTTTGAAAATACACAAGTACATGGAAGCATATTTTAAGCAGTAATATTGAAAATGCAAGTTTTAAGTTGAAAACAAAACAGGAGTTCAGAATACATGTTTACATTAAAAATACAGTAAAGAAATGCCGGAAATTTGGTAAAGTTTACAAAATCATGGTAAATTTACAAAGAAATATTATACTCTGCCCAGTTTATGGCCCTTACAATTTCTAGAAATTTGTTGAATACATCAATATTTAAGATTTAGCAAAAATACAAACAGGGTTGCCGAAATAGGGCATTCTAGACTTCACTGGGTTACCAGAAAAATACCGTCTAAAAAGTGCGCCAAGCTGAAAATCGCCAATGGGGTCCTATACTCAAGCTGTACCCATACAAGATTTATGACAAAAATATTAATAAACTAGCTAGAACAAACTAATCAGTATTTACACAATTTGTGAAATTTTGTTAACTTTCTTTGCTTAAGGGCTTCAACACAACTAATTGTTCTTTTTCTATTCCATTTTATTGCCACTCTCAGCATCACTATCATCACTACCGTTTTTGTTCTCAGTGATCTCGGTGAACAATTTGGCTCTAGTGTAGAATTGGGTGCCCCTTGTTTTTTGGTGAAAAATTTTGTTCAGTTTTTGACGATGAAACCCCATTTATGTTTACCATGAGAGTATTAACATGGTTTTAGCTTCCTGATTTATTTAATTGAAAATAAATTGATGTGCACATGGACAAAGTCAAAATGTGCAATGACTAGTTTGTGCAATTCTCTGATATTTTTTTTTTAAGTGAAAATAGGTCAATGTTTACATGGACACGGAGTTTGTGAAATTCTTTGGCTTTGTGTAGTGGCCATCTTGAAATTGTGTCTTATTGGCGCCGATCTTGGCATCAAAACAGAATCGCCAAAAAACAAGGGGCACCCAATTGTAAACTTTTACCAACAATTTCTTTAACCCTTTGACATACAGCCTTGCTCGTAAGAAAGCACACTGGTCATCAAAATTAAAGGATAACGAGAAAAAATATGCTCACTAAGTTAATGTTGCAACTAATGCACAGTGCTGTAATTATTTATGTTAATTAAATATAATTTAACACAACATTTGGAAGCACTTCCGCAAAGCGCCCGTTGGCGCTTCGGCAAAGAACCCGTTCGCGCCGTTATAGTCGCCAAGCTCACCAACAGTTGATCGACGTCGACGATGAGCGGCGTACGAGTACACATGGAAGTAAGCCGCGTAAAGGTGATATTTAGTGCATATAATCAAAATAATAAATGACATAAATTCAGGTTAACAGAGAAAACAATATATAAAAGCATATGGATGTAAAATTAACCGATTAAACGTGATATACGAAAATAAAATTTGTATTAAATTAAAATGAGCACAGAAAACAATATATTAAGCTTAATGGAAGTGAAATAATAATCTAATAATGAGATCTTTGTAATAATGAACTCTTTTCTTGACAAAGTTATCTATTTAATGGAAAAAATTGGTAAAATTTGCATCGGTCTTTGAATATCTTTCAATATTATAAAATTCCAAAATATTCCTGTTTTTAACAGTGCAGTTTCTAAGGAAATTATAAAAGCATAAAATCAAAAAGTACTTTTATAGGTAATAATAATTCATTGTATAATTTAAAAGTATTTCCAAAACTATGAAAATCCATTATCAACACATAAATGAAATCAGCAAATATTCTCATTTTAAATCGAAACTGAATTGCAACTGTCTGATTACATGAAATTTTTTTTAGTAATAAATTATGTTCTTCTCATACTTATTTTTTTTATTTTATAAATGTATTGCGCAAAAAAATCAAAATATTCGTTTTTCCGATTATCATTCTCTCTCTCATGATTTTCTTCTGCGAACAAGCATCTATCTCCGAAAACTTCACTAATTATATGAATATGTTTGTATCTATTCATTGTTAAAAATTCATAAAAATAACGTGAAAATCCGAAAAAATAATAAGAAATATGTGAAGAAAAGTTTTAAATCTGCAAATGCGAACAGTGAAGGTGGCAATTGAACTGACGGGTTACCAGGTTTGAACTATTATCGCCAATGTTGGCGGTGTTTACATTTACCGGGCGCTTTGCGGAAGAAAACCCCAACATTTTTTGGGGGGTTGGTGCAAGGATGGGATTGTTGTGTTATCAAGACCGGATTCAGAAATGTATGTGTATGTGCAAGGACAAATGTGTGTGTGCATACATATACAAACACATACATACATTTCCAAATCCGGTCCTGATAACTGAACAGCACATTTTTTATTACTCTTTCTTTCTTTCTTTTTATTTGAAAAATGAACAGACTGAAAATAAAAGGGACAGGCTTTTAAAAGGCTTAATTTTACCTAATATGAGGCATACTGATACTGTACTTAATAATAAGCTTGTACATAAATCTATACCATGTATACATACCAACAATATATGTAGCATGATTAGTGAAATTTATAAGATTGAGTAGCTGATAGCTAATATTAGCATTAAGTATACTCCTGTTTAAATTTTATCAATAATTAATGTAGTTCATTTGCAGATTACACTTTGAAATAGTGCGATCTGCATAAATGAAGTAAAATTGAATTATTATGTAAACTGTCTGCAAACTTTACCTGAAAAATTTCAATTTCAGGCCTTAAATGTGAGGAATTTAAAATTTTTATAGCATGCATTTAGTTATATTTCATATTTAATTCATTCATTGTTTTAAAGCTTATTAATACGCGTATTCTTTCGAATACATGCAATCCTAATTTTCATTTATTAATATAATTTTCGAAATATATGGTGTTCAGCAACATGCCCTTTATGGAAATTTAGGATATGCACCAGAATAGATGTCACTTAATGTGATGCAGTAATTGTGCTCATTTGGCTATTCTTATTGATTTGCCAAAGTGCAATCTGTCTGTAAATGAAAACTTTGAAAATACATCAGTTAATATGAGCAGCCTTATAGAAGAATAAGTTTTTTAAACTAAAGTAAGAAAGAATATATTACAAAACTTTGGAATTGAGGGGTTAAATTAGCAAGTAGATTGGAATTAATTTCAGTCAACCATTTAAAATTAGGCAGAAAAGCAACCGTAGGTTGATGTAATTTTTTTAATAATTAATTCGATTTTAAGGGCAATCAGATACAAGTCTGTCTTTAAAAAAGGAAAAAAAATCTCCAGAATTTTCTCTTTTTCCTTGGTGAAAAATCCTTGAAAACATCTATGAGAAGTTAAGCTACTGTTTTGCTATATTTTACATAGAAAAAAAGAGACATCTCCATGCTGGCAGAGGACGGGAAGAGATTTCTCACCCTTTTGCATTTCTAAGCATAGCATTTCAGTATATAAAAAACAGTATACAGTAGTTACATTTAAGTAAATATGTTTCCACAGCGAAGTGAGAAAAACTCTGCATCAGTTTCTTTCTTGGTCGAATTTCAATCTCCCATTCAGTTTAACACCATTATAGAAGAAGAAACATCCCCTTACTGGCAGAAAGCGGGAAGAGGTTTCTGACCCTTTCTCTGAGGTCGGCACAAACTCCTCACCAGTGCTAAAATTTATGACTGCAATCTGCTTAGAAAAGAACTTCGTTACCACGTTGTTCTAGCATGTTATCTTCCAATGAGGAATGACTTCTGAATATTAACATTAAGAGTACAGCATCAATCAATAATCTTCAGATATGTTAGGAGTAGACTGTGGCTTTTTCCTAATTAAAATGCTGTGAAAATAACTATTTATATGTTTTTTGATATTTTTATATTAGTCAAATTATAATGCATTCAAATTTTATTGTTGTTTTCAATGATTGTTTTAAAATCATTTAATGCTATTAGTATAGCTGTGGATAAACGTAATCACAGTGGCATCTGTTGTGCTGAGTTATTGTTAATAACATTCTTATATATATTGTGTTTTGTAAATTTAGTTTCAGATAATATGCTTGATGTGGAAAGTATATTTCATTGTTTAATGTAATTTTTCTTAAAAGGTTAAGCTCCTGAAATGGGTACCCGTGTATACATTGGAAGATTGAGTTATGACTGTCGAGAGAGGGATTTAGAAAGGTTTCTCAAAGGATACGGAAAAATTCGTGAAATACTAATAAAAAATGGCTTTGGATTTGTTGTAAGTTAATTTCTTTTTTTTTACATTTGTGAATAGCATTCGTTTCTGTAAGTGTTCAGGTCAGGTTTTTTACTAAGCTTAATTCTGATGTTTAAATTAGGAATTAAGCAGTGTAAAAAATCATCTTTTAGGAAGCATGTATTCGCACTGTTATCATTCTTTATTGTGTTTTGTTTCAGAATTTATTTTTCTTTCAGGAATTTGATGATTATCGAGATGCTGATGATGCGGTGTATGAATTAAATGGAAAAGATTTGTTGGGGGAAAGGTAGCGTATTAATTGATGTATTTTTATTCTATGGGCCAGGCATGTCAAACTCATTACCTCGAGTGGGCCAAATAGTTATCAGAATATAAGTGTGGCCACAAGAAACAAAAAGTCATTTTCATACTTTGATGTGTGCATGAAATACAGAGTAAATACATAAAATCTTACCTAATCCAATAGTTTAAAAAATAGTAAGAACGTAAGGAAATGTGGGTAAAAATTACCTGTTGTTTCTTTCCCAACATCAACCATCTTTTTCTTGAAACTAGCTTTTAAATATCTGGAAATAACTCCTTAACAGTTTTCAAAGCTCAGCTGAATGCCTGTTAACCTGGATCTTGCTAAGAACTTGCCTCTTTACATGCGTGATGAAAGCAGAATAAAAATAAAAGCGTGTGCATTTAATATTTAATAAAGAAATATCTCGTAATTGCTGTTGGCATCTACAAAAATTGAGATTTTACCAGAATGTTCTAGTAAATAATTAAAAAAAAACTTATAAAAGCCGATTTGAAACACCTTACTTCATTTATAATTGTAGCTGTTTTAAGCGAACTGTTTGTTTACTTAATGCTGTTATTGATTGTAGCAATTTCGCTGTGAGATAGAATTAGTGTATTTTTTTTAATTGAGTTTTCCTTAACATTTGAGATATTGTGATATTGTAGGAATATTTCTGAAGAAATATTTCAGGATTTTGATTTATTTTTTGTAGAAAGAATAATTTTTTGTTAACTTTTTAACGACTTGTGCACTCAATCCATAATGAACACATGCAACAATTTTTGGTGTCAGGAATTGGGATTTTGAATGCCATTCACTAGAGCAATGGAAGAACAATTGAGACAGCTCGTCGCTGCTTTTGCTGCATTCCAAGAAAAGATGAAAGCTGGCCAAGCATCCTTTAAAGGAGAGATTAGCAGGACAGGAGTCCGTTAAGTCAAGAAGGTCAAGGAAGCTGATCAAAAAAAGGTTGAAGAATCTGTTGAAAAAGAGTTGAAAACTGTTAAAGAAGAGAAACCTGTATAATAGAAAACAAATTTGAGTCTATGGAAGGCAGAATAGATGCTGTTGAAAATAAAAGTTGGACATATGGAAGAAAAAGTTTATTCTGTGAAAGAGAAGAGACAGTTTCGGTCGTGAAACAACAAATAAGTTGGCGTTTCTTCTATCAAAGAAGAAATCGAAGGAAGAGTGTTGCCAAAGAAGTTGATAATTTAAAGAAATTCATAGCTATGGCAGGGAGTAACCCTGATAGTTTTTTCTTACCATGCCTGCTCGTCCCTCACTGAAGCTATCTACGTATCATGGGAAGTCCTGGCGAATATATAAGACTCAATCTTCTATAGTTGTGGAAGTAAATGGATGAGATTCCCAAGCTAAGGCCAGAGACGCAGCAGATATCAGTTACTGCTTTGCCAGCCGAAAGAGACTGGTCACGTGATTTACTGATCGCTCCGATTTGTTTCTCAGAGTGAAAATAGGGAAGATGGGTAGCTGTGGATGAGTTCTGTTGTGCAATACAAAGAGTCTCTTGCTTAAATGCCGACAGGAATAAATAAAAACAAACAACGTATAAAGGGGAGATGCATAAAAGGGAAAATTACTGAACAAAAATCAGTTTAAAATTATCACGAGAATGACATACACACACACGCAGAATAAAAAACACATCTATGATAAACTTTTAGAATTTATTTTAACAATTGTAAGCTAAAATAATTGCTGTAAACATGTCTGAAAAATTAATTACGCTAATTATTTACATTAAAAATGAATTATTTGCATTGAAGTCTTTACAAAAAATAAAAATAAAGTACAAAATTAAAGAATTTCTTACTTTGGGTTTCATTAAGCAATTATGCAAAAACAATAATAAAAGTATTTCAGTTGGAAATTTAACCTTCGTTCTCTGTCGAATCATCCGAAAACATTCTGAATCGTCATCATCATCCAAGGAAATAACCAAAGAGTCGCACATTTCTTCAAGTATACCATCTTTTTCCCAGTAAGCGTTTTCCAAGCTTTCTACGTGTGTGCACAATAGTTCTTCCATTTTTCAATAACATTTTCTATAGCGTGTTCTGTAAGCTTTAAGAGTTTTTCCATGTTTATATCTGCCGTATGTCACAGTGATATGGTGGCAGTCTCAATGCTGTGAATCCATGTTCTTCTAACAAGACATCAAATTTATGTGATTTTTTCGGTGGCAAATATTCTTTAACAATGTTCAACAGTTCTATCTTTCGCATATTTGGTGAGTACACAATATTGTTTGAAGTAAGCCAATGCATTATACTCTGCTTATTATGAGATGAATTTGGGGGCTTGTTCAGTTGCACTGAATAGTAGGGAGCATTGTGTATTACAATAATTGAATCCTTTGATAAATTCGGAATCAATTTTTCTGCTGCCCATTTATCAAATATATTTGAATTCGTTTGCCCATGGTAATCTCCTGTGCTACAATTAACTTTATAAATTAAGTTTGTGTTTGGAATAAATCCCATTTCCCCACCTGCGCATAAAACGATGATTCGCCTTGATGCTGCTCCCGTCTCCACAGCTCCGAATACTTCTTCCAACTGCCAACATTTTCCAACCGTCAAATTACTATCGACCCAAGTTTACGAAAATAAGAGGCCTTTTCTCTTTTCTGAATCTGTTAATATTTCTCAAACATCTTGTTCGCCAAAGTACTATATCATTTCGTTCCATGATAACTTTTCTTTTATCTTTACAATTTTTCCAACGGAATCCGATTTCATGAAGTATCTTTCATAGGGTTTCTTTCTCTCTTGGATTTTTTCCTTTAACTTGATCAGTAATTTTGGAACCGTTGGTACCTTTTTCTCCGTCACATAAAACTCGTGGACAGTTCTCCTTATTACATCGAGATCAAATCCATCTAAAACCACATTTTCTATCGTTTTCTTTACAGTACGCTTCTTAGGTGAAGGAAAACTGGGGGGGATAATTTCGGTTGCCTTCTTTACGAATTCTTCTGATGGTGCTCTCTGATACACCGGCAATAGCAGAAGCTCGTTTAGTAGCATGCGATAATAGGATGCATACAGAACCCTTATCTGCTTCATTATCACAAAATGTAACAACATTGTGCAAAATTCCTTTGGTCGAGCTTCGAAAGTGTTTGTTTTTTGAATTCGATGATGCTTTGGAATCCATGAGCAAAAATATGAAACAAAAAATACAAAAATATTAGACAATAATTAATTGTGACTGATACAACGATCTTGAGATGGAAAGAACTAAATTTTAACAAGCGCAAAAGGGAGAAGCTAAGAACACTCTAAATTCACTGAAGGAAATTCCAAGCAAGTGTATTTTTCTGTCCCTCCAGACCTTCCTTTCTCCCTTGGCTTGTTCCATTTTCTCAGCAGCGTGCCAAACCCAGTCTCTCTCGCTTGAACAAGCAGTAGACTCTTCCCGAAAACAAAAGGCTAGATTTTGAAGCTCTGTCCAGCGCTTTGCAGAGAAGTGTTTAAAAGATTACAGCAGGCTTCAGTAAAAAATTCCGTCAACAGAAGCCTACAGAAACACTCCAGGAGCTTGCCACTTATGTTGAAAGGCTATCCCACCTCGCTTTTTTGGAGTGCCCAACAGAAACAAAGGCAATACATTGACAGAATCCGGGGTCCTGAAATACAGAAAGCACTGCAAATGGCTGATGTCAAGGACTTGAAAAGCGCTGTAGTGTACACCCTGAAATTCAAGGCAGCACAGCTAGCCACTAGTAAAGACTGCCACCCAATCAGAGCTGCTCACATACACTAGAACACATAGCACAGCTAGCCACTGTAAAAGTCCTGTTGAGAGAAGCCTACAGAAACACTCCAGGAACTCGCCACGGATGTTGGAAGGCTGTCCCACCTTGCCTTTTCGTAGTGCCCGACAGAAACGAGGAAAATCCTGTCCCTGCAATACTTCATCGACGGCATCCAGGATCCTGAAATACAGGAAGCTCTGTGAATGGCTGATGTGAAGGACTTAAAAAGTGCTCTGGTGTACGCCTTGAAATTCAAGGAGGCACAGCAAGCTACTCGTAGAGACCGCCATCCAATCAGAGCTGCTCACATACAAGAGCCAGTGGATCCAATGACTGCTCGCCTAGACGATTTAACCAGAAAAGTGAATGCCTTGACATGGAATATTGGTGACAAGAAACCAACCATAAAGTTCTGGGACTGCTGTACTGAAGGGCACATTCGAAAAAACTGCAGAACACCCCAGGGCACGGATGTTAAGACCACACCGATCAAGAAAGAGGGAAACTCATTCGTGGCCATCTTGTGGTGCGGAGGCTGCCAGATAATGAAAAGCCCCAGTTTGAAGCGCTTCAGATTTCTTCAGTGAGTGATGGCAGTAACGGAATTTTCATCATGGGACAAATCAATGGAATTCCTTGTAACATGACGATCGACACGGGAGCCAATGTTACCATCATTCGAAAAGATTTGGCTCAACAACTCGAAGATAAACTTATCTGGACGCCGCCCTGCGTTACCCTTCAGACTGTGTCCGGGGAGAAGATCGATATAGAGGGGAAATTAAACGTTAACATCAGGTTTGGAAGTGCCGCTTGCCATCACACGGCATATGTAGCAGAAATTACAGACCTTTGCATACTCGGATTGGACTTTTTAAGGAAATACAATTTTTCCTTGGACTTTAAAAATAGCGAAATCTGAGGATATAACTTTACTCGGGATTAATGATGAAGGAGTGAAATCTATCCACAAAATCATAGCTCAAGACGATATCGCAATACCGGCAAGAACAGAAATTTTCCTTCCTGGATCCATAGCCGAAAATAGAAATTTCCACTACGGCATCATGAACTGTCCCAAGAATTGCAATATCCCTAAAGGAGTACTAATAGCCTCAGCACTCATCGACCTGTCGAGGACCGTTATCCCGGTGAGAGTTGCCAATGTAACTGACAAGGCGAGAGTTATTAAGAAATGTGATGTGATTGCAGAATGTACTCCAGTAAGCAACATTGAAAGAAAAAGTAACATCCCAGAAACCATGTCTTTAGAGAGCATAACATCGGAGTTATTGCGGAATGCGCAGTTAAATGCTGAAGAAATAAATGCTGCTGAGCGGGTCATTAAAGATCTTCAAGATGTTTTCTCCCACTTGCTGCTGAGCGTGTCTTCTGATGTGGGTCGAATCAGTTTGACTCAATATAGAATCGATACTGGTGATCATCCACCAATCCAGCAACATCCAAGACGTCTGCCTGATTGCAAAGCAGGAAGAGGTGCGAACACTTATAAAGGACATGCAAGAAAGCAATGCCATCCAGCCTTCAGCAAGTCCCCGGGCATCTCCCATCGTCCTGGTGAAGAAGAAAGACGCGTCAACCAGATTTTGCTTTGACTATCGCTGGTTGAACGAGGTTACGAAGAAGGACAGTTACCCTCTTCCTAAAATTGACAACATTCTAGACACTTTCTGGAAGCAAGCTGTTCTCAACACTTGATTTAAAAAGTGGATATTGGCAGGTAGAAATACATCATGATGACCGAGAAAAGTCGGCATTTACTACTGGACAAGGACTTTGGCGGTTCAAGGTGATGCCGTTTGGACTATGTAATGCGCCGGCTACATTCGAATGCCTAATGCAGACTGTTTTAAAAAGGTCTTTTCTACAAAGGCTGACTGATATATCTGGATGACATCGTCGTTGTCGGGAAGAGTTTCTAAGAACATCTGGAAAATCTTAGAAAGGTCCTTCAGAAACTGAAAGAAACCAATCTGAAGTTGAGTCCCGCTAAATGCAAATTATTCAGACAGGAAGTTGACTTGCCTCGGACGTGTCATCTCTCGTGAAGGTGTGTGCACGGATGCTGAAAAAATGTCAGCAGTTAAAGAACGGAGACGTCCCAAAAATGTCCACCAGCTGAGAAGATTTCAAGGACTCTGCACCTATTATGGGAGATACCTGAAGGATTTTTCTTCCATTGCAAACCCTTCACAAGCTGACAGAGAGCAAGCAAAGGTTCATGTGGACAAAAGAATGGGAGGATGCATTTAAGAACCTGATGGAAGCTTTAACGTCTGCTCCAATTCTGACCTATCCTCAGCTTGACAGACCATTTATTCTCGACACGAACGCGAGTAACGAAAGTATCGTCTCTATTTTGTCCCAAGAACGTGTAGTGGCTTACTGAAGCAAGTGCCTGTCTGAGCCGGAGGGGAATTACTGTGTCACCAGGAAAGAGGTGTTCACCATAGTTAAAGCTGTAAAACAATTAATCATTATTTATATGGCAGAAAATTCCTGCTCTGCACGGATCATACATCATTGGCCTGTCTTTTAAGTTTAAAGAATCCTGAGGGTCAGATAGCCAGGTGGATATGGAGACTCCAGGAATATGACATCAGTATCTGTCATCGCAAGGGATCATTGCACAAAACACTGACGCTTTGTCTAAAATAGCTTGCCCAGAAAACTGCCAATATTTTTCCAGGGTTGAAACACCAGCTGCTTAATCCAGTTGCATGACAAATTACAACATCAACATCGTCTGATCCAGACCCATGAGTGACAAGGAAATCGGGAAAGACCAGCTGGAAGACCGTGAGATTAAACTCATAATTGATTTAATGGAGACCTCAAACTGAAAACCTACCTGGCAGGACATTTCGAACTACAGTCGTACTGCAAAACATTGTTAGGCTCTCTGGGAATCACTCCATATTCAAAACTGTGTCTTGTACCGGAAATTTGAATCAGATGATGGAAAGACATACTGATGGCAGCTGCTACTCCCAAGATCTCGAACACCCTTAAAGAACTACGTAACAGCCCTCCAGGAGGCCACTTCAGAATAATGAAGACCTTGCAGAGAGTTCAGGAGCATTTCTGCTGGAAAAATGCAAAGGATGACGTGAAAAAGTGGTGACGATCTTGTGATGCCTGTGCAAGTCAGAAAGGACCGAAGAAATGCGGCCGAGGGAAGCTGCAACGTTACAGTGTAGGAGCACCTTTTGAACGTATCGCCTTTGGTATCCCAGGAGCTCTGCCACGAACTGCTGATGGCAACAAATACATCCTCGTTTTCATTCGTTACTTCACAAAGTGGCCTGAAGCGTTATCTATTCCTGATCAAGAGGCTGTTACAGTAGCAGAGATGATGATACAGCACTAGATTTCCAGGTTCAGAGTGCCTCTTCAGTTGCATTCCGATCAGGGTGTGGAATCCGACTCGTAGAAAAGGACTTTCTCCGAAACTACAGTCACCTTCGGGTGGTCCTTACACAGTCCTAAACAGGCTGAACGATATCGTGCATAGTATGTAGTGTATATAATTGCAAATACTATAAGACCATGGTCCTTTTTGTATTTAGTATTTAATATTATTTGATATGCTGAGAGTTACTTATTGCAATTATTGTTTATTTTGTTATTGTAACGTAATTTTTATTATTGCATTGATGCTTTAGTTGTAAGTTTGGCTTACGTCCAGGGTTTGTACTGCCCGGGTATGCACAGTCCTTGGGAAGGAGGCAGTGTTACGGATTTCATATTTATTTAGAATTGTAATTAAAATTGCTTTATTTTCCCGTGCAGCGCATATGACTTTTGAAGGGAAAGCTACGCCGGAAAAGTAAAAATAAAACAGCGCGTGCATTTAATATTTAATAAATAAATATGTCATAATTGCTGTTGCCTTCCACAAAAAATCGAGGTTTTACCAGAATTTTTTAGTAAATAATTAAAAGAAGCTTATAAAAGCCAATTTGAAACACCTCAGTTTAGTTGTTTCAAGCAAACTTTGTTTACTTAATGCTGTTATTTATTGTAGCGATTTCGCTGTGCAATAGATTTAGTTTATCGTTTTTTTTAATTGAGTTTTGCTTAACGTTTGAGATATTGTACGAATATGTCTGAAGAAATATTTCAGTATTTTGATTTATTTTTTGTAGAAAGAATAAATTTTTGTTAACTTTTTAACGACTTGTTCATTCATCCCATAATGAACACTTACGCACACAATACATTTGGCTATTTGGTGGAATTCCAATTTTTATGAATATGTATATTTTCTATGTTTTCTTGGGGTTTTCCTGCAGAATAATAATGAATTAAGGGTTGCAAGTTTGGCATGCCTGTAGTAGACAGAAAAATATAATGTGTGTGCTATTTCTATTCTTATGCATTTGTATGTAAAAAAGAAATATTTATTTATAACTATGGAAGTAGCTTATTCATGAGATGACATACCTTCTTTATTTAACCAGAATTCATGTTATCTTTTAATGTTCCTTAAATATTGAGGCTGTGTATCATTTATGTGATAATTTGGGGATTTTCATGTTAAGCTATAATAATCCTGTTATATTGCAGATTTTTATGTTAAGCTATAAAAATGTTGGCACAATTTAATAATACATGCTTGACTGAATGTTTCAAACACATGTAATTTTAGCCGTCTTATGCTGATGTATCTTTATTTCCTCTTTTCCTTATCTACTCTCCTCTAGGGAATGAATTAAGCTTCAAAACACAGTATGATCCATAGTCATTATACTTTTATTATATTGAGAGTATGTGAAAAGAGGGAAATGAAGATTTAGTGGAACTCGTCTAGCATTGATATTTTTGTAACTTCAAGAACTTGAAATAGAAGTTGTGTGCGAATTTAAGGGGGAGGGAATAAATGGATGAAATTTTAGGTAGCCAGTTTATATACTGCTTTTCCCCAGGGTGCTCTGCTTCCAGTTTTGCCTTGTATTTTGTAACTATTTCTGACTTTTTCTGACTTAATTTTTATTGATACTTTTCTAAATTATTGTGAAAATATTTTTATGGAATTGGACTAGACGTGCAGAAATTGAAAGGGGGTTTTCCAGTAAAAACTAATGAGAAAAATTAATTTTATCGTTCAATTTAGGCCCAGAAGATTTTTATTTATTATGTAATTTAAGTAATAAAATTTCTGTTATATTTTCATCAGTGGTTTAATCATTCTTTTGAGAGTCTTGTTCAGAGGGGCTATAAGAGAAACGAAAAGGATATTTTGGGCTTCTTTTCGAGTTCTATTTTGTATGCCAGTTGAATCACCTTCAACAGATTGGTGGAAAGTTTAGCAAGAAGTTATCTGAAAAATTGTTCATTAAAATGTTGTATTTAGAAAATGTGACCAAATGCTTTTAGTTTTGTGCTGCTGGAATTCCTCCCACCACCACCACCACCACTGTCCAGTATTCTGTGTCAGGGTGTATAGCTGTGAAATTATGCAGTGATAAACATTGAAATGGCGTAATAAATTATATCTAATGACATAAAGAGTTTCTTGATGTTAATGTCTGTATTTATGAAAATATGGTCATTTTTCATATTTTTACTGTCAAGAGGATGTTATTGGAATAATTGTAAAACTTCTGAGGAAATTATATTTGTACGTGATGTGATTGATGATAATTTTATATTTGTTGCTAATAAGCGAAATATTTTTTATTAATCTTGGCTAAATGCTTTATGTTAAAGCAAAAGAAATTATAAAATTACATTTTATGGTAATCGTGTAGTATGTGATCTGCTGCTTTTAGTTATTTATTCATTTGATGGCATCACTAAAATCCTATTTTTAAATTTGAACGTGCAATAAAATGGCAGGGAAAAGAACCAATTTTAGTGTTACTATCTAAAAAATAAACAACTAAAGCAGTAGATAGCATAGATTACCCATTGTTCTTTACTTTCACATATGAGTTTTTAGTGGGATTCAAATTTTCTCAAATAATTCATTTACTGCCTTATTTTTATACAAGATTTAGCACATGTATTTTGTATTTGAGACAGGTATGCTCAAGTAAATTTATGTAAATATCTCATCAACTCACAATTATCTATTGCCCTAAATTTTCATATGTAAAGAACTGTGTACTAATCGTGTGGGTTTCTCTTGAATACATGTAGTCAAGGGCATATTTTTTCTTCTATAATTGAGAATTTACAAAGTACAATATTTATCCTCCTTTTAGAGTTATTCTGGAAATAGCTCGGGGTCCAGTACGAAGAACTGGTGGCCGATTCGGGTTTCGTCGTCGTGGTAGTTGGTTAGACAAGTAAGTGATTTTAATTTATTAAAGTGGTGGTTTTATTTTTTCAGAATGCATGTAGAGATTGCCCGAGGTCCAAGGAGCAGAGATGACTCCTGGAACTCTTGGCATAGGAATAGGCGAACACCTATGTGTAGGTTGGGCAGAAAAGGAAAGTAAGAATTATACCTAAATATTTATATAATCCTCAGTGTATATTGTTTTAGATTACTTATAACACTGTTCATGATCATTTAAAGAATGTGCAAGAATACATTTCATTGCTTTTACAAGCACCAAACACTCATCAAAGTGTACAGTTTGTAAAGGATCTTTGGATCACTGTGCATATGAACCTCATTACAGTCAGACTTCAAAAAGCCAAAATAAGAAATATTAAAAATCTGAAAACTTTCAGATTTTACATTATGTCCAACAGGAGTGGGTTTTTAGTCCAAAGGCATTTAGTCCCGAAGGACTATTACTTTCGTTTTGCGATTTTGCGTTGATTCACTCTGAATGCCCGATTCACTTTTCAAATTGTTGCCACTAAATGTTATTGCTCTGCATTAAAGTTTAAAAAATGAAATATGTATAAATGTATGCATGTTATCATTATTATTATTTTTTTTTTTTTTTTGACGTAGCTTTCTCTTCAAAAATCGTCTGCGTGCGTTGCACGGGAAAATAAAAAGGAATTTTAATTACAGTTCTAAATAAATAGGCAAATAAATGTGAAATTCGTAACAATATTTTCTAAAACTTTAACGAATTTTTCATTAGCAAACTCAAAGATTTCAAAGCCAGCAATACCAACGTTGTACAGAAAAACATTTTTATCTCCAGCGCGTGAGAGCGTGTACCGAAATTTCTAAAGATATGCTCAATTTAAAATTATTTTGCGATATTGCTGTTGAACTGAATTTTATGGTTTAAGTGCGAAGAACATGGTATTTAACAAATAAAGGTAA